>RJWM01000946.1:0-178222 GCA_004363535.1 Dasyprocta punctata
CCAGCTAGGCAGAGGATTCCTACATGACTAACCTCTCAATAAAAACCATAGACACTAAATCTCTGACTACCTACTTACCTAGTAAACAACATTTCACATATGTTGTCACATACTGTTGCTCAGATACTGTGTACTTACTTCATAGTACATATTCCATCCAGAGAGAAAGAAGAGAGTGAATATGCACCTCACTTTAAAGGCATTTCCTGGAAATAACTGTCATGCTTCAGAACTGAAATGTCCTCCAAAAGTCACATATGTTCAGAAGTGGAGCTTTTAGAAGGTGATTTGATCATGGGGGTTATATAAACATTAGTGGATGATTCCATTAATGAACTCCTAGTTAAAAGTGCTATTAGGAGGTGGGGTTCAATTGAAAGAGGTGAGTCACTGGGGGATTTACCCGGAAGGGTGTATTCTTGCTTTTGGTTCATCCATTTTCTCTCTATTCCCAGAAACCATAGAATGAACAGTTTTCTCTACCATGTCCATCCACCATGCCATTACTACCTTGAGCCAGCTAACCATGAAATGAACCCTTATACTGAGAGCCAAAATAAGTCTCTTCTCCTTTAAGTTATGGGTATCAAGTATCTTGTCCCATCGAAAGGAAATTGGCTAACCCAGTTTCAAACAATTCATCTATATATATCCCATTGCCCAGAATGGCAGCAATGACCATGCTGCATTGAGAGACTAATAAATATAGTCTTTATTCTTGACAATACAAATTCAGCTAAACATTGAGAATCTGAAAAATGTAAAATTGGATACAGGAGGCAATTAACAATTCCTGCAGCAGAAAGTTTTATAGCCAGGCATGGTGGCACACATTTGTAATGGTGAGAGGCTGAGGAAAAAAGATCAAGAATTTGAGGCCAGTCTGGGCTATTTAGTAGGATTCTGTCTCAAAAAACAAACACATAATCAAAAATGAAGCTATTAAAAACCTCATTAAAATACTAAAAGCTGAGTTTCATATTTAAAATTATTAATTTCAACCTGGTGTGGTGGCATGTGCTTGTCATTCCAGAACTTAGGAGGTTGAGGCAGGAGGATTACAAGTTCAAGGACAGACTGGGTTACATAACAAGACTCTGTCACAAAAGTACAATAAAATAATTAGGTGTAATTCACTAATACAGATCTTCATACAATGATTTACCAGAAATCCTGTTTCATTCAAACAATATACTTACATCTTAAAGTTCTTAAAAACAGGAGCAATCCAAATCTGAAATTAATAAAAGGAAAGAAACTATACAGATTACAGTGGAAACTAATGAAACTGAGACTAAAATAATTACAAAGGATCAATGATTCAAAGAGTTGGTTCTTTGAAAGAATAAAGAAGATTGAAAAATAGTTAGCCAAACTTACCAAAAATAAAAGAAAAAACTCATATCAATGTAACTAAAAATTAAAAAAGTAAATCTCAACCAATACCAATACCAATACCAACAAAGTTGAAGATTACAAAAAACTACTGTGAAAACATATATTCTAATAAGTTGGAGAACCTAGAAGAAATGGAGAAATTCCTAAACACATATAATTACCAAATATGAACCAAAAGGATATAAAAACTCTGAGTAGACCCAAAACAGGTCATGAAATAGAGAGAATAATAAAAATTCTACCAACAAAGAAAAGCCCTAGACCCAATGGATTCAATGAAAAATTTTACCAGAACTCCAGTGAAGAACTAACATCAATACTCCTAGCACTCTAAAACTGAAGGGGAAAGAGTACTGCCAAACTCATTCCTAGTTTCACCCTGATACCTACAGTGGGTGAAGAACTAAACAAACAAACAGAAAAGAGAGAGAGAGAGAGAGAGAGAGAGAGAAAGAAAAAAAATAAAACTACAGACCAAATTCCTTAGTGAACACACATGCAGAAATCCTCAACAAGAGAATGTAACAACCATTAAAAAAATCATGCATCATACCACGTTGGCTTCATCCCAGAGATCAGAGATGCAGGAATGACCCAACATATGTAAATAAACAAATGTAATACATCATATAAATAGAGGCAAGGACAAAAATTGCACAATCATGTCAATAGATGCAGAAAAAAGTCTTTGACAAAATCCAACATTCATTCATGATAAAAACCCTGACCATAGGGAAAGGAGAAAAGGAAGAAGGGGAAGGATTACATGTATATTGGTATACATACATACATATATATGTGTGTGTGCATATAACAATATAAGGATATATATATATAAGATAGATAACTATACTACTAATCTCTGTAAATTCATTAAAAAGAATAGTTCATACTTTCATTGTTTGATTGTTTGATTATTTTTTTCATGCCTAAATCCTGTAATATGAACAACTACTTCTAAGATAACAACATGCAACATATTAACTACTGTTAATTTCCTACTCTTTTTTTTTAATTGTGTTGTTTCTATACTTTTATTGTTTTGTTAAAAAAAAAATACCCTGACTGAATCAGGCAGATGGCACATGTCTGTAATTCCAGCACTTGGGAGACCGAGGCAGGAAAATTCCTCAAGTTCAAGGCCAGCTTGAGCTACACAGCGAGTTCAAGCTCAGTCTAAACTACATAGTGAAACTGTGTCTCAAAAATCAAAAAACAGAAACAAAAACCCTGACCAGAGCAGATATAAAAGTACTTCATCTCAAACTGATGAAAGCTGCTTATGACAAACCACTCCTAACATCATACTAAATGGGGAAAACCTGAAAGCTTGTTTTCTAAAATCAAAAGCAAGACAAGAATGTCCGCTATTGCCTATTTTGTTCAATATAGTACTCAAAACATTTGCCAGAGCAATCAAGCAAAAGAAAGCAATATAAGGAGTATGTATAGGAAAGGAAACTATCCTCATTTGCAATGACATAATCCTCTAGAATAATGAAGGCTCCCCAAAAAACTCCACCAAAAGAATTCTATATATAATAAGGAAATTCAGCAATGTAGCATGATACAAAAAACAATAACATTCCTAAACACCAATAATGAATTCACCCAGAAAGAAAATAGGAAACGAATCCCAATCATCATAGCTTCAAAGCAATTAAGTACTTAGAAATTATTCTAACCAAGAAACTGAAAGAGCTGTGTAATAAGAATCATAATATTTCAAAAAAAGAGATTGAAGAAGATATCAGAAAAAGCAAAGGCATCCCATGTTCCTGAATAGGTAGAATCAATATTGTCAAAGTGGCCATATTACCAAAACTGATACATAGCTTTAATGTAATCCCATTTAAAATACCAACAGCATCCTTCAAAAAGCTAGAAAAAAAATCCTAAAATTTAGACCCAGATAAAACTCAGAATAGTAAGATAAATCCTAGTTAACAAGAGCAAAGCAGGAGGCATAAGATTATTATAAAACTACAGAAATAATACAGCATGATACTGACATAAAAACACAAATGTAGATCAATAAAACGGAACAGAAGATGGGGAAAAGATCCCAGACACATTCACCTGATCTTTGGCAAATATACCAAAAACATAGGCTGCATAATAGATAGCCTCTTTAGCAAAGGGTGCTGGAAAAACTGGTTATTCAGATACAGAAGAATAAATCTAAACCCACATCTTTCACCATGCACTAAAATACAATAGAAATGGATCAAAGAACTAGATATTGAAACAGAGGAAGATAAAATAGGTACAACTCTTGAAGACAAAGGCATAGGCAAGGACTTTGTCTTACTTTTAACTTGTTGCCCAGACAAAATACCTGATGCCTAAAATTAGAGAATGAAAGGTTTATTTCTTACAGTTCTCCAGAGTTTCTGTCCATACTCAGCTGGCTCCAAGGCAGCACGGCATGGTGGGGCAGCCATTCATGGCAGCCGCCAAACAACAAGAAGGACCAGTGAGAGAGAGGGCAAGAGAGACAATATGTCGGCTCCACCCCCGGGCAGGTGCAGGACTCACATCACCAATCGCAGTGCTACACAACAAACCAATCACGAACGCCAGACTCAGTCCCATCCAAAATACATGAGGACTTGGGGGGAAAATAGGATTGAACCAATACTGACTTTATGAACAGAACCCCAAATGTACAAGAAATAACACCAAGAATCATCAAATATCAGATTCAAAAGGAATTGCACAGCAAAGGAAACAAACGGAATGAGGAGACAATCTATAGAACAGAAAAAATGTTTGCCAACTACTATACAAAGGACTAATATCTATAATGCATAAGGAAATAAAAAAAAGAGCTTCCAAAATAAAAGATTCAATCAAAAATGGCTATTTAAAATCAATAGAGCCGGGCGTGGTGTCGCACGCCTTTAATCCCAGCACTCGGGAGGCTGAGGTAGGAGAAGCGTTGTGAGTTCGAGGCCGGCTTGGGCTACAATGCGAGCGCAAGGCCGGCCTGAGCTACATAGTGCAACCCTGCCTCAAAAAACTAGAGCCGGGAGTTTGGCTCTATGGCTTAAGCGCTTGACCTGGCAGGCACGAGGTTGTGAGTTCAATCCCCGGTGCTGTAAAAAAAAAATTTTAAAAATTAAAAAATAAAACAAAATTAAATCAATAGACACTTCTCAGAAGAAGATATATAAATAGCTAATAAGTACATGAAAAAATGTTCAGCATCTTTGTCCATTAGAGAAAAGCAAATTAAAAGAACACTGAGATTATATTTTACTTTAGTAAGAATGGCTACAATCAAGAACTCAAAAAACAACAAATGCCAGTAATATTGTAGAGAAAAAAATAACCTTTTTACATTGTTGGTGGGAATGTAAACTAGTACAATCACTATAGAAACCCATGTGAAGATCCTTTAACAAAGAGAGAAAGCAAAAATTCATTCCAAACAGCTATATTCCTTCTGGGTGTACTACTCAGCCATAAAAAAGGAAAAGTTTGATCCATTTGTAGAAAAATGGATGCATCTTGAGACCAAAGTTTTAAGTGAAATACATCAGACACAGAAAGTTAACTATCATACTCTTTCTCTACCTTTTATTTTGCTCTTTACATTATGAACAATTTAAAGAGCAAAATAAAAGGTAGATGATGGGAAATAGGGAAGTAGGTCTTCTGCAGATAGGAAGTGGATTTGGAGATGGAAGGGAGAGTGAATGAGGGGAGAGGAAAGGGAAGTAAAATGGATTAAAAAGTGATACATACATGTATCAACTCCTTTTGATGAATGTATTCATTATGTATTGCCAATATGTACTAATAAAAAAGTTTATAAAAATAAAAAAGTAAAGAATGTTTAAATTTGTGTTGTAATTTTACAAAAAAAGAAAACAACAGTTTTAAGCATGTATTTTTAATAAATTTGATTAGATTTTTAAAATTTATTAAGTATTAAAGCATACAATATACTCATTCCTAGTACTTCACAACAATGTGCATTCCCATTATACTAATGCTAAGCATTGCTTACTACTTGAATATATATTCAATATATATTCACTATATTACCCAAAGACAATCAGTAATAATTTTTAAAATCTCCTCACCATGTCAGTGAATTAAAAGATTATTATTATTATTATTATTTTTTTTTTTTTTTGCGGCACCAGGGATTGAACTCACAACCTCGCGCCTGCCAGGGCAGGCGCTTAAGGCACTGAGCCAAACTCCCGGCCCGGGTTTTTTTGAGGCAGGGTCACACTATGTAGCTCAGGCCGGCCTTGTGCTCGCGTTGTAGCCCAAGCCGGCTAAAAGATTATTATTAATAGAATTTCTATAGGAGTTTAGATGACAGAAAAAATACAAGTTAGAAATTAAAATAAAGGCAACCCACCAGGGGAATGCACAGCCAGCCTCGCAGAACACAGAGATACTGAACCCAGCCCAGCCCAGGACCCCAGAGCTACTCATCAGGGACTGGCCAACATAGCTGCAGGGCCTTGGAGAGCTTGGGCTCTACCCATTAGAGTGCAGGGCATGAGCTCCATTGTTCAGGGTACAGCCAGCACGGTGGGTCCTAGAGATTGTGGGCCTGCCCAGCCAGGAGCAAGACTCCGGCACTGTAGGCCTGGGACTTGCCCAGGCTTGCCTGGCACTCCAGAGGCTCTGAACTCTTTGCAGCCAGACTCATGGTCCAGGTGGCGCCACACTCTGGGGTAAGCTCCACCTAGCTGCCTGGGTCCTAGAGGTCTCGGTCCCCATCCAGTAAGGTGGAGGCTTCAGCAGCACACTCCAGGAGTGTGCCCTCACTACCTGCACACAGGATCCAACTCTACCTGGTCCCGTGACTTAGAGCAACCCACCAGGGGAACACCTGGTCAGCCTCGCAGGACACAGAGCCACACAGGTCCCAGAAGAAAATGACAAACTGAAAGACCAAGAGGCAGTCTCAATCCCCCAGCCCACTGAGAACAAACCCAAAAGACACCGAAATGGAAGACATTGGGAGTCACACAACTGAACTTTCTGAAATGATAACAAATGCAGTAAGAAACAGCTCGATGAAGTGATAGAGAAACTCAAATCAGAAAAAATCTCTCAGCTGAAAAATGAAATGACAATCATTAAGAAAGAAATGTGTATATCTAAAGAAGAGCAAGATAAAAAAATAGAAGAACATAGAAAAATGATGGAAACTTTGAACAATATAAGACACAAATAGAATGTATGAAACAGATTCGAAGGGAAATTCAGGAAATGAAAAATTCTATGGAAAGTTTGAAAACCCGCTTGAATGAAGTTGGAGATAGAATCTCAGACCTTGAAGACACCATGGGAGCTTATGGCCATGAAAGAAAAAATCTCTTAAAAATAGTAAGGAACCAAGAAACAACAATTCAACAGCTGCAAGATGATGTCAATGGAAAGATATTCCCTGTTCATGGATAGGAAGAACAAACATCATGAAAATGGCCATTCTCCCAAAATTATTGTACAGATTTAATGCAATCCCAATCAAAATACCACTTGCCTACCTCACAGAGCTGGAGAAACCATTCCTGAAATTCATCTGGAACCAGAAAAGACCTAGAATAGCAAAGGCAATTCTGGGCAACAAAGAGAAGGCAGGAGGCAACACAATCCTTGAGTTGAAACTATACTACAAAGCTACTGTGATAAAGTCAGAATGGTACTGGAATCAAAACAGACCTGAAGATTAATGGAATAGATTAGAAGATGCAGTCACAACTATAAACAGACTCAGTTACCTCATCTTTGACAAAGGGGCCAAACATGTACATTGGAAGAAAGACAGCCTCTTTAACAAATGATGCTGGAAAAATTGGCTTTCTATATGCTGTAAACTAAAACTAGATCCATGTCTATCACCATGCACTAAAATAAAGTCAAAATGGATCAAAGATCTGAATATTAAAACAGAGACACTAAACTTACTAGAAGACAAAGTAGGCAAAAATCTTGATGACATAGGAGTAGGCAGAGAGTTCATGAACAAAAATCAAATTGCATTGGAAACACTTCCCAGAATCAACATCTTACTAAAAAGTTTTTGCATGTCAAAGGAAATCTCCAACAGAGTGAAAAGAAAACCCACAAACTGGGAAAATATCTTAGCCAATTGTCCATCAGACAAAGAACTTCTATCTAAAACATATAAAGAATTAAAAGAAATGAGGCCCCTAAAATTCAAGGACCCAATCCAAAAATGGGCATCTGAGGTGAATACACACTTCTCAGAGAAAGAAATACAAATGGCAAATAAATATATGAAAAAATGTTCAACATCAATGGTCATTCGGGAAGTGCAAATTAAAACAACGCTGAGATTCCATCTCACTCCAGAAAGAATGACCAAGATTCAAAAATCAACCAACAACAAATGCTGGAAGGGCTGTGAGGAAAAAGGAACTCTTCTCCACTGTTGGTGGGAGTGTAAACTGGTGCAACCACTGTGGAAGTCGGTGTGGAGATGCCTCAAGAAGCTGGGATTAGAGATCCCATTCAACCCAGCTATCCCACTTCTGGGCATTTTCCCAGAAGAATTGAAAACATCATACCACAGTGTTATCTGTGCAACCATGTTCATAGCAACACAATTTATAATAGCCAGATCTTGGAAAACAACCCAAGTGCCCATCAATCAAAGAATGGATAAAAAAGATGTGGTATTTTTATACAATGGAGTACTACTCAGCTATCAAGAAAGATTGCATTGAGACTTTTATAAGTAAATGGACACAATTTGAGACCATACTCACAAGTGAGATAAATCAAACCCACATGTGTAAATACCATATTGTCTCCCTAGTGTAAGAAACTGAAAAAGTATATATGATCCAAAATCTACAATAAACACTATGTAAGGGTAAAAAACTGCTCGAAGAGCAAGAGTATTTGGGAAGGGAAAAAGGGGAAGGAGGGAAGGGAAAAGGAAAAGATATAAATCTGTATATATGTATATGTAAGATAACTAAAATGAACATACTGTTGAATGTATTAGTTATTGAGAAAGAATGGTTAATACTCATATGATTAGATCAATTTTACATATCTATATCTGTTAATGTAAACAAACATTTTGAAGATAACGATACTCAATATTGCAACCATTGTCAAGTTTCTATCATCCTGTTTTATAAACCTATAATGTTATTGTTGTGCATTTGCTCTAGTTGTTTGTTTGTCTCTTTTGCTTTTTGTCTTTCTTATATATGTCTTTTTCTTTCTCTTAGATAAAAAAAGATGTTAAAATAAAGTTATAATAGCATAGAATGTTAGGCACAATTTGTGAAAACACAGAAGGGCATACTATTCTTTAAAAAAAATTGCTTCTCTGTCTTCATATTAAACAAGTAACCTTTCAGTTTCTACTTCAGTTTTCCAGGTACATCAGGAAAAGGGGTGCTTGCAAAACAATCAAAATAGATAGTTTGAACCCAGGAAAATTTATTCCATTTATATTGGGTTTCTTGTGAAAAGATTCTTATAAAAATAGATTATATCTGGATCTTCAGATTTCTGAAGTAAGATTTGAAGGTCAGTAATGCCACCCCTGTAATGATGTTTCCTTCTTTTGAAAGTGCTGAATTTTGTTTTGTTTTGTTTTGCTTTGCTTTGCTTTGTTTTTGTCTTTTTGAGACAGGGTCTCACTATGCAGTTCAGGTTGGCCTTGGGCTCACTTTGTAGCCCAGGCTGGTCTCGAACTTGCAATGATCTTCCTGCTTCAGCCTGCAGAGTGCTGGGATTACAGGAGTATGCCACCATGCCTGGCTGTCTGTATGTTTTACCAATCTCTTTACTTATTATTCTGCCATGTATCTTAGGCTATTGTTGCAAAGCTATGTTTTTTCTTTTTGAAGTATACATATTAAAGTTCCTTAAGTTGAGCCTTGGGGTGGTAAACATTCCTATATTTCAATTACCTAGAAACACCTTTTTCTTTCCATATACTTTTAAGGTATGTATCTTAGATGAGACAATTTTGATTGACAGTTATTTTGGTCAGTATTTTAACAGTATTTTCTCCGGGATTCTTTTATTTCTGTTGAGGAGAATGCAATTATTACAACTGTAGTTTCCATCAGTTATTTATCCTTTTTTCTCCACATGCTTTTAAGAGCTTTTTTCCTTTAACGTTCTATACTATATATGGTCTAAATGTTAATTTCATTTTATTCCTCCATATTGGCCTATGTTATCTCTCCATTTGTTAATTTTTGTCTTTCTTATAAATCCCAGAAAATGTAAACCATAATCTCTCCAAGTACTGCATTTTCCTTCATATCTCAATTATCTATTTCTGAGAATGCCATTAAAGTGTCCTCAGTCTTCTCATGCTATGCTCAGTAAAATTTTTGACCTCTTCCAGTAATGATATTTGCTATTTGCATTTCAAAAATTTAGAAATAAATATTTACAGGTAAATTCACCCTTTTAGAAAACAGTTCTGTAAATTAAATTAACACTTCTGGTCACATAACTGTTACAGGCAACTGAGTTAGTTAGAAATATTATAGGCAGTCAGACAGGCTAGGCCCTTAAAGGAACGGGCACAGAGGACCAGATGTCTTGTGACCTTGCAAGAGACACACACCTCTTGCTGTAGGCCAGATCTCAAGACAGAAGGCAAAACAAATACAACCACACCCTAAGTATAAGCATTAGGGATTAGGTATGGATCATCTTGAGAAGCCAGGAATTACCATCCCAATCCCCTATAGAGAGTCACTGATCCATAAGAATGCTCACTCACTACGTGACTCTTTTCCCCATTTGTCCCTGATTTGGTCAATTTTACCTAAACGATTAATCTCATTGGTTGATCACAGTTCTGTCCCACCTCAAGCCCATCTGCCTTGTGAGTTCCCAGTTTCCCCCATCACGGTTTTACTCTATAAAAGTCACTAGAAAAGACAGAGTCTTTGACAACCCTACTTGGGACTCCTTCTGTCTCTCTCTCAGACAGAAGCTTTCTTTCTCTCAATAAATATTTCTGTTCTTAACCTCCGTCGTTCCTAAAATTCATTCTTCGATTTTAGAGAACACGAACTCATACTGGACATATAGTAAGTTGGGAGTTTGGGTCCCCTATATCGTAACCACCACTACAGACAAGAATTTGAATCATTCCATCACTGCTAAAAATGATGCTGTACCATGTTGCAGTGAAATTCTTCGCCCAACTCTGGCAAACACTGATGTCTTTTCCAAATGACAGATAGAAACGTAAGTAGTTCCTCTTTTAAATTCAGTTTCTTTCAGTTATCATAATGCATTTGAAATCCATCCACATTGTTTTGTGACTCCCTAGTGTGTTCCTTTTTAATGCTGGATGGGATTCAGGTGAGTCAATATTCTGTAATTTGTCTACCCACTACCCAAATAAAGGGTTGTTTTCAGTTTTTTCACAGTTACAAAGGAAGTCACAACAAATATTCACATCCAGGGTTTTGTGTGACGAAGAATGTAGTGATTTCCCTTGGATAAACAAGCAGATGTAGGATTGCAGAATTGTATGTAAAATGTGTGTAACTGCAAAAGAAGCTGCCTACTGCCTCCCCAGGTCACTGAATCATTTTGTGTTTTCACCCTACCAACCGAGTCAGAGAGTTCGACTGTTTCTACATCCTTAGTAGACAATTTTTTTCTTGGTTTGTTTGTTTGGTAGTGGGGAGCCCTCACTAGATTTTTAAGAGTCTGTTTGGTTAAATTGCTAAATTGCTCAGGCAGAGATCAGACTTGTGACCTCTTGCCTCAGCCTCCCAGAAGGCTGATGTTGCAGATATGAGCCAACACACCCAGCTTTAAAATATTCTAATAGATATATAATGGGAGCATATTGTGGCTTATTGTGGCTTTTAGTGAGGTTCTTTTCCTTTATAACTAATCATATTGAATACATTTTCAGGTGTTTGTTTTCCCTGTATATATTTTCTTTAATGATTTATCTGTGCAAGCTTCTTTTTCTTTTCTTTCTTTTTTTTTTTTTTTTTTTTTTTTTTTTTTTTGTTAAGAACAGAAATATTTATTGAGAGAAAGAAAGCTTCTGTCTGAGAGAGACACAGAAGGGGTCCCGAGTGAGTTACCTCATGTTTCTTTTTTTCGTTGTTTTTGTTTTGTTATGATTTAAAATTGACTATTGAGAGTTACTTATGTAGCCTGTAAACTATTATTTTATCAGATCTGAATGAAAACATTTTCTCACAGTCTGTGGCTTGTCTTTTTATTTTTCTAGTAGCAGAAATTCCTAAAGCAGTTGTTCCTTTTGATGAAATCCATTCTATCAATTTTTTCTCATATCAATCATGCTTCTGGTATCATACCTAAGAAATGGTTCCCTGATCCAAGATCACAAATTTTTCTATTTTCTTCTAAACGTTTAATACAGAGTTTCAGGTTTCATACTTAGTCTATGGTCTATTCCAAGTCAACTTTTATATGGAATTTAAGGTATAGGTCATGGTTTATTATTTGGAAATCGATTTAAGCCAACACTATTTGTTGAAGATTGTTCTTTCTACCATGAATTACCTTTGCACCTTTGTAAAAAATTACTTGCATGTATCTTTTTGAGATCTTTACTTCTGTTCCACTAATTTCTATATCCATACTTGTTTGAAAATTGTCCTGTCTTCACAAGTTCTTTAAAATAAGACTTAAAATCAAACAGTGTGTGCTTCTCAACTTTTTTTTTTTTTTTTTTTTTAGTGTAGTACTGGCTATTTTAGGTCTTTTGCCTTTTTACATAAATCTTAGGATATTTTGTTTGTCTATTATTTTTCTTTTTCTATTTTTATTTTAAAGAGAATAAACCAAACAAAATAAAACAGAATAAAGCCAATCAAAGCAAAACTGAAATTGATGCAAGACTTCAAAACGAGGTAATAGGAAATCAACAAAGGCTACCATAATGCCTCTTGTTATCTTCAGAATAGCTGCCCACACCATCAGACATTATGAAATCAAACAAAACAGAACACAATAAAACCAATCAAAACAAAATAATAAAAGTGACACAGTATTGCAAAACAAGGTAATAGAAAATCAACAAAGGCTACCCTAACATATCTCGTTATCTTTGAAATAGCTGCCCATGCCATCAAATATAATAAAATCAAACAAAAAGAACTAAACCAAACAAAACAAAACAATGAAAATGATACATGACTTTAAAACAAGATAATAGGGAATTAACAAAGGCTACCACCTTCAGAAGGAAATCCCCCATGGTTGCTATACTGCATATTGTTATCCTCTAAATAGGTGCTCAGACTACTGGTTTTATGCCTGCGAAGTCAATCAAACAATACAGGCATTAAATTGTGCTTTTTATTTCAGTGGCTATCATCTCAGCTTGTGTTTCTCCAAATCAGCTGGTTGCTTACAGGGGGGAGGGGGACTTGGTACTTCTTGTCTCCCAGCCTGAATGCTGGCTGGCTCACAGGAAGAGGTTGGCTTCTTCTTGGTTCTTTTCTCAGGTCATGTGGTTGCCACTGGCTCACAAGAAGGGGTTGGTTTCTGTTTGTCTATTAAATGTCTTCTACAGTTTGTTTTATTATTTTATTTTAGAATTTGATCCATTTTACCTAAGTTTTCAAATTTATTGGCATAAAGTTAATATTTCCTTCCTAACCTATCTGTAGACTATATTGTAATATTCTATCTTTTACTTCTGATATAATTTGTAGCTTCTCTTTTTTTTCTTGATCATTCTGGCTAGAAGTTCATAAATTTTACCTGTCATTCCAAAGAAACAAGATTTTTTTCTTTCAGTGCTGGGGATTGAACCCAGGACCTCACATGTGAGAAGTAAGCTCTCTACCAAGGCACTACATCCTCAGGCCCTCAGTGAAACAAACTTTGATTTTATTGTTTTTCCTTTGGTTTTCTGTTCTCATTAGTT
Source organism: Dasyprocta punctata (assembly GCA_004363535.1). Classification (NCBI taxonomy): domain Eukaryota; kingdom Metazoa; phylum Chordata; class Mammalia; order Rodentia; family Dasyproctidae; genus Dasyprocta; species Dasyprocta punctata. Next base: position 13,307 of record RJWM01000946.1, read on the forward strand.
GACCTCACATTTAATTTGGTATTACTTTCCTAGTTTCTTATGGTAGAAGCAAGAATCATTGGTTTGAAGCCTTTCTTTAGTGCAATTCATTTTCCTGTTTTAGGGCTACATTCCTCAAATTTTTGATGTTATATTTTATTTATACATAATTAAAAATGTTTCAATTTACCTTTCAACTTCTACTTTATTCTATTAGGTATTTATGTGTGTGCTGTTTGGCATTGAATTTCCAAGACTTGGAAAATTTTCAGGACTTTTTGTGTTATTGGCTTTTAATTTAATTTTGTTATGATCTGTACACATATATTAGTTTAATTATTTAAATTTGTTCAAATTTTTTTTTGCCCCAGATTAAGGTCTGTTGGGTGAATATTCTATGTGTAATGAAAAAATATGTATATTCGGCTGATATTTTGGTAGAGCACTCTGTGTCATTTTTAGGTAAAGCAGTTGATAATATTTTTCAGGTCTCTAATACCCTTACTGATTACATGTTGATTCTACTGATAGCTGAGAGAGTTGAAAATTTCAACCATAATTTTGTATTTGTCTCTATTTTTTTTTTTAACAATTCTGTCAGCTTTACTTCACGTTTTTGAAATTCTTTTACTACTGCACACATTACTATATCTGTTTGGTAAACTGGTAACCTTATCATCATGTAATTTCTCCCTGCATCCCTTCTAATAGTAATAACCCTTCTTTTGAAGTCTACTTTATCTGATTATTAATATAGCCATATCAGCTTCCAATTGATTCATGTTTGCATAGTATACCTTTTCCCTTCCACTTATTTTTTAATTAACACATGTTAATTGTGCATATTGAGATTCACTGTAATAATACAATACATGCATAAAGCTTTACTTACCAAATCCAGTCTTCCTTGTCTACCCTCACCTTCACTCCTTTTTAACCTCTAGCAATCATTGTTCTATAATCAAGTTAGCTTTTTAAAAATCCATGTCAACAGCCAGATGTGGTGGCATAGCCCTATAACACCAAAACTCTGGAAGGCTGAGGTAAGAAGGTCACAAGTTCAAGCCCACCTGGGCAATTGAGTGACTTGGTGAGACTCAATCTGAAAAAAAAAAATTAAAAAGGATCGGGGTGGAGCTCAGTGTGAGGTTTTGGGTTTGATCTCCAGTGCTGTAACAAACAAACAACTATGTCATGTTTAAAATGAATTTCATGTAAATAACATATTCTTAAAAAGTTTAACATGGCAATTTACTCCTTCACCATAGCAAGAATTTAGGTAGAAATAACCTCAAGAACGTAGATAATACTAAACTGTAATAAATAATTAGAAAGTGATTGTTTACTATTGTTTTTAAATCACTTTATTGAAATATATTATTTATACACCACGATTTCACCCTTTTAAAGTGTGTAATATGGTGGATTTAGTATATTCACAGGGTTGTACAACCATTACAATCATTTAATTTTAGAATAGTTTTATCACTTCCAGAAGACCCTCTAAACTAATTCGCCCTTTCCTTCTACTCCTGGGAAACACAAATATATTTGTCTTGATGTATTTCACTGTTCTACACATTTTATGTAAATGGGATCATACCATATTGTTCATTTGAGTCCCACTTGTTTCACTTAGCATAATATTTTCAAGGTTGATACATGTGGTAGTGTATATCAGTGATTCATTCCTTTCTGTAGCTAACAGTATTCCGATGTATGGCTATATCCAATTTTGTTTATCTATTCATCTATCAATACTTCACATTGTTGCCACTTTTGTCTATTATGAATACTTCTTAAAGATTAATATACAAGTGTATATGTGGACATATGTTTTCAGCTTAGAATGTATACCTAAGAGTGGAATTTCTGCCTCCTAAGGAAATTCTCTCTGTAACTTTTGGAGGAATTCCCCAGCTGTTTTGAAAGAAGTTGCACCATTTTACAACCCTACCAGCAATGTATGAGGGTTCCAGTTTTTGGACATTTGTTACATTCTTTTAACATTAGTAGGTGTGAAATTGTAACTCATTGTGGTTGAATTTGCATTTCTCTGATGATTACTGATACTAAGCATCATTTTGGACACTTATTTACCATTTATGTGCATTTTCAGGAAAAATACCTATCTTGGTTCTTTCCCCACTTTTAAATTGAGTTGTCTATTTATGATTAAGTTATATACACTTTAAAATATATTCTGGATACAAATTCTTTATCAGATATATGTCTTGCCATTATTGTTTTCCCATTCAGTGGAGTCTCTTTTACGTTCTCAATTATGGGATCTGAAGAATAAAATTTTAAAAATTTGACCAGGTTCAATTTTGATATTATTTTCTTTTGTTACTTCAGCTTTTGGTATTGTATCTAAGAAACCATTTCCTAACCCCAAATCATGAAACTTTATACTTACATATTCTGCCAAGAGTTTTATAGTTTTAGCTTTTATATTTAGATTCATATTCATTTTAATTAATTTTATAAATGTCAGAAGGAGAAGTTCAAATTCATTCTTTTTCACGTAGATATTTGATTATCCTCAGAACATTTTTAAAGACTATTTTTCCCCCACTGAATTGTCTTGGAATTCTTATTGAAACCCATTGGCCATAAATGTAAGGGTTTATTTCTGAACTCTCAGTCTGTTGACCTATATTTCTGTCTTTATGCCAGTACCACCCTGTCTTAATTACTGTAACTTTGTGGTTTGGAAATTTGAAAAGGCACAATTCATTTTCTTTACAGAGGGCAGAAAATCTTTCATGTAGTTATTTGTATAATGTATGTTCTTAAATAATCATCGTATAACTTGAACCAATATTGTATTAATTCATATATAAGACACTTAGAACAGTTGTCTTTAATCATGCATTTTGTTTCTATAATTTAAACACATGTACCTTATTATTGCCTTTGTTTTAAATGAGAAATTATCTTTTAAAATTATTAAGAAATAAGAAAAATTTCTTTTTTATTTACTCATATATTAACCAGTTTCTCCACTTTTTGTCCCATCATGTAGATCTGAATTTCCATCTGGTATTATTTCCCTTTGGCATGTAGAACTTCCTTTAACATTTATTTTAGAACACATCTGGTCATGACAAATTCTCTTAACTTTCTTAAAATCTGAAAATATCTTTATTTCACTTTCATTTTTGAAAACTGTTTTTACTATATATAGAATTCTAGATTCCAGATATTTCCTTCCTTTTGCACTTTAAGGATTTTTTTCACTGAACTAGTTCTGGTTTGTGTTGTTGCTGACTAGAAGTCATCAGTAATACTTGATGCCTTGTTATTAATTTGCTTTTTATTTTCTTTTCTGATTACTTTTTGGATTTCTTATCCTTGATATTTGGCAGTTTTATTATTATATGCCTGCAATTAGTTTCTTTAAGTTTATCCTGCATGCGATTCATGCAGCTTCCTGGATCAGCATATTGATAGCTGAGACTTGCACACTGATTATTAAATTTAAAACATTTAACTCAGCCAGGGATTTAACTCAATGGTGTAAGGGTCTCCCTGGCAGGTGCAAGGTTGTGAGTTTGAACCCCAGTACCAAAAAACAAACAAACAAACAAAAAACATTTAGCTCATTATTAGTTCAAATACTTTCTTCTGCCCCAATCTCTTACTTCTCCTACCACTCTAGTTATATATATTTCATACTACCTGATTTTTTTAGGAGACACTGAGGTTTTCTTTTTCTTTTTCAATCTTTTTCTCCTTAAGTTTTATATTGCTCTGTCTTCAATTCACAGATCCTTTATTTTTTAGTGTATACTATGTCATCATCCAGTGGGTCAGGCATAGTGGTGCATGCACGTAATTCCAGTGTTTAAGGGGCTAAGGCAGAAGGATAGCTGTGAGTTCAAGGTCAGCCAGGGCTACATAGTGAGTTTAGGTCAGCCTGAACTACATATTGAGATCTTGCCTCAAAAAATAAACATAATTTTTTTTTTTTGGTGGCACCAGGGATTGAACTCACAATCTCGCACCTGCCAGGGCAGGTGCTTAAGCCACTGAGTCAAACTCCCAGTCCTGGTTTTTTGAGGCACTGAGCACTGTGTAGCTCAGGCCAGCCTTGCGCTTGCGTTGTAGCCCAAGCTGGCCTTGAACTCACAATGCTTTTCCTACCTCAGCCTCCTGAGTGCTAGGATTAAATGCGTGCGCCACCATGCCCAGCTAACATAAAATTTTAAAAATTAAATTAAATTAAAATTTTGCCTGGTTCTTTTTTATAGACTACATAGTTTTTGTGTTCATGTGCCTTCCCAATACAATATTTCTGTTAAATCTTTGATCATATTTTTCAAATTCTGCTAATTACAATGTTTATGTTTTCTTTGGATTTGTTTTTACTGACAATTTTTTTCTCAGGAGGAGTAACAGCAAATAATTTTTTTATTATGTGCTGAACATTATAATGCTGTAACTTTGAGAGTTGGAATGTAGTTGCTTTCTTTTTTAATAGATTTAGGCTTTTCCTTATTCATTAATTAATTGACAGATGAACTTGACCCTATTGAGGCTTGACTTCAGGCCTTAAGTATGTCTACAGTTGCCTGTGTTCTAGGGCTAATGTTCCCTTTTCCCTCAGTTATGCCCTTTCTGGGACCACAGTGCAAACTTTCCTTTAAATTATATAACCTTTGGAGGGCTTATGTGGATACTCAGGGGGTTCCCTAAATTCTCTCTACTTGTTGGTGGAAACTCTGAAATCTTTCAACAATCTGTAATCTCTGGAATCTTAATTCACTTCAGATCCCCAAAGGCCTGTTCTCTGCCAGGCACTGAAGATCTTCACCCAACACTAGCTTAGCTTAACTGTTCAACCAAATAAGCAGGAGCCTGTGCGTGCAGTTTTCAGGAGTTTCTTCTCTGTTCTGCTTTCTCATCTCCGATATTCTGCTCCTCAATGTAGTATCAATCGGCCCATTGTCTCTGCACTTCTTTCTTTCCTCTTTGTAGGAAGACTTGTTCCTCTCTTTGGTGTCCACAGTTTTGTATTTTGAAAAGGGTCCCCTGGCTATCTCAAGGTTATAGTGTCACATTACCCCTAATCCAAACAAAAAAAGCGTTGTTTCATATATTTATATAAATTAGTAGTTGTGTATCGTGGGAGGGTAAATCCAAAATTCACTTCTTCATCATGGGTAGAATCACAAATTCTTCATTTGAAAAGTTTGGTTGATATACAATAGCTACTTAATCTTGTTTCTGGTCATCAGTATTTTACGCCTTAGGATACAATTCTGTAGATTTTACATCTACTGAGTTTTATTCATGGTGACTTTCTGCTACGAGTTTTATAACCTTTGAATGTGAGCTGTTATTCGCTGGATCATGATTTATGAAAATTCTAGAAGTTGAAGTACGCTTGCTTTTCTCCAGAGAGGATTTGTAGTTGCTATAGAAGGATGCCAGGGGGCGCTACCACCCTCAGTCCATTTTAGTCCACCTCGATCCTGAGCTGGAGGTGAATCTCCTGTTCTGACTTTCTACCTCGTGGCAATGGCTTGGTCTTCTTATCTCAGATATGATATTTGAGTTTACTCACCTAATAGCTCCACCTTCTCAGTTACTCACCATTCCTTACACGGATTTCAATGTCTTTTTGTTTTGGTTGGGCAGTGACCCACAGTAAGAATCACTTTCTCAACCCTTCAGTTAGTTCCCTATTTGGTTTTTATGGGTTGTTTGTTTGTCTGATTATTATTGCTTTTTGTCTTGGAGGACTTTGAGGACATTATTTAGCCCCTTCCTCCAAAAGAAGAAAAAATTCATCCGTTGATATTTCTTATGCATACTAACAATAGTGCTGTCATTTGGTCAATAAATTGATTTGGCATGAGTTATCTAGGGTGCGATGAGGGAAGATTGGGAGTTCTACAGCTCAGGAGAGTTCTCAACACTGTCACTGGAACTCTTCATTTTGGCACATGGCTGTATACTGTGTCCAGTGGAGTAAATTTGAAGGGCATATTATAAACTACATAGGAACTTTTTAGGCAGGAACAACAAGAATCTGATACTTCTGCTCCTGATTTTAGTATCTTCTCAGCTTCAATACAAACAAAAACCAGTGATAATATAATTAGGTATCATACTGTCAGCCACATTTTTTCAAAAAATGTATAAACATTATGTGAAACATAAATTTACATGCATCATCCTTTACTATTACTTAACTTTAAGTAGATATTGTCTCTTGAGATGTTAGCCAGTGATACCATCAAGCAATAACATTAGCAAAGTATTTTAAAAATACGCAGTCAGGATAAGAAGATAATTTTCTACAGAATATATTTTTCACTGATGTTAGAAGTCATCCAATATTGAATCCCTTACATTCCAAAGAGAAAGACTTCTTTTAAATAATAGACAAAAAGGCACATACCAACGGGAAACATAGTGGTTATTTCTTGCTATGACAAAAATGATTAAAAACAAAACAAAAAAGTTTTGTTGACAAAACTAAAATGCTGTCCCATTGGTAAAACTAGACAGAAAAAGGAAGGAGAACAAAGTTGAAGATTTGAAAAAAAAGATATTTGAACACAGAAATTATGGAAGTTTTGCTGTGCAGTTGAGTGGAAGCACAGAGTTTTGTAAACTTGCCTCAGTTTATGGTGTTCCCTAAATTCTGTTCAGTACTGAAATAACAGAAAACTATCTATTTTTTTTTTAGTGTATCAAGCTAAAAACAAAACAAAAAACCAAAGTACATGTATCTTCATGAATAACTTCTGTAATAACAGCAATATTTTATGAAAGTTGATGAAACACACCCTATAAGTGAAATTTTTAAAAAGATTTAAAGAGAAGTACATAGATCTACATTTGATAGTTTGATGTGACCAAGACTTTTAAAACACATTTTAATTTCATACACTTTGAAATAGAAGAATAACTATAAGAACCTTTTGTATCTCACAGATGTCTGATCTTTGTTTAGTAGCAAGCTTTCTTTGTTCCAGTAGCATATTACCTATCAGACATATTTTTTACAAATTAAATCTAATCTTTCTCTTCAAGGTAAATACTATAACAATAACTAAAAAACATTACTTTAAAAAAAAACCTGTTAGAAGAACATTTGAAAAACAGTTGAAAATGTTTTACAGCTTTGTAATTTTTTTCTGAAAACAATTGAAAATATAAATGTCACACATAAAAATTTCACATTTGCACATTTTAAAATCACAGAAATAAAGCAGTTTCTAACCTGCTTAAATAACTGTCAGATAAATGGCTTTCAAACCATTTTGCAACCACTTGCTGAAAATTTCTGTTATATCTTCTAGTTTACTGAGAAAACTTGTCCACAGTAGGGAAGATGGACATTTATTAGTGAAATTATGTTTTAAAAACCTTTGTATAACTGATGGATGGAATGGCAAAACAAATGTTATAATTAAAAACTGAAGCCAATAGAACAGGTCTCGAGTTTTAGCTTTAAATTTTGTGAAGTTTGGCGATTTAATTCCAGTATCAAAATAAACACTAGCTAGAATTACAATTGTGAATTGCTGTATTACAGTGTTTAACAAGAAATATTTAAAAAAGGAAATATATCCATCCCCACTGCTTTTATTTGTGCTTCTAGAAAGTAATAATTTTTAACGGTTTTTATTTCATCTTAATGTTTCATATTTTAACACAGAAGTAAGAATATGTGTATTGGAGTACATGTACAAATATTCTTTTTTAATGAAGAGAAACACAAACAATTTTGATTAGTTCATTCCTTAACCAATTATTATAATAATTGCTTATAAGTGATTTTAAAATATCCAACAAAATTTCTCTATTTTTCTTAAAGAAATTTACACAAGTAAAAATTTGTTTTAGTATGTGTAAAATAAGAAAAAAAAAGGGAAAAAAAAAACCCACCAGGCATAGTTACGGTTAAAATTTTAGTGCATACCCTAAATTTATCTAGATTTTATTTTATGAATACACATACAAACATACATATCGTCCTCAAATACAGGTTCATTCATTTACATTGCTTCCTTTATACTTCATGGAATTGTTTATAATGAAGTTTAAATAAGGTTTTGGTACAGATTAAAGTTCAAAGAAATAACACTACAAGACTGAGTTTGGTTGTTACCAAGGATGGATCTCCATCACCGGTCCATGTCAGATGATGACATTTGTTTCATTTAGTCCATTGCTTATCATTTTCATGGCCTTTATCTAGATTTTAAGCATGTGGTTTAACTATAAAGAGAAGTTTCCAAGAAATAGTCTGACCAAATTTTGTGGTTTTCAAATCATCCTATGTTCCTATGGCCTATGTAACGAAGTAGATAAATTAAAAGGAAAGAAGATTTTGGCAAGGCTTTAGTTTCTTTTCACCATTACGAAAGTGTCCAAAAGTAATAAAGTATGGCATATAAACTAGAATTACTAATTGATGCAACAGGATAGAGACCTGAACCCAGACAGTGACTGTCCCTGGAGGTTTTATATCTTCAAAATCAGATATCATTTGGAGGTGTGGTCTTGGACACAATCACATATAACATTTTTTGTCAATGACTAATACTATCAGAAAAAACAATCATTGACACAGCAAATGAAACTTAGCAGAGAAATGAAAACCAAGAAGAGGAAGTCACATTCTCAATGACCAGATTAGAATCAAAATAAAATTGGAGAAGTACTAAGAAGTAAACAAAATGAGTAAGTCATTTGGGTGGGCTAAAACAAGCAAGGGAAAAATACCAAGTTTCAAAAGGAGGAATGACTAGCTTCGTACTAGCAAATATTACAGAAAAGAACAAGGATTTTAACAACTAAGGAGCTGACTAGGATCAAGAATATATTGCTATCCTTTAAAAAGCCAACAGTATTGTAGAACGGATTCCTTACTGTAATTTACCTTAATCCTGATTCCTAGTTGAATGTCGTTTCAAACTTTTAAGAGTTTGTTCTTTTACAGAAATGCCATTCAGTGTAAGAGCAAATGTGAAGAATCTAACCACTTAAAAGACTGAAATGCTAAGAGGAAAACCTAGTTTCATTGTAATACTGAAAGAAGATTTTTTTTTTTGTTTTTTGTTTTTTGTTTCCTCCTGGAAGAGATGAAGTAATTGAATAATGGTCTTTAAATAAGAACATACAGTTAACAAGATAAAAGAGTAATTGAAATCAGCCTCACTACCTCCATGTAAAAGTGGTTCAGTTGTACTCAACTTTCATGAAAGACTGAATGAGAAAATGAAGTTAAATTGTATTAGGAAGTAGCTGATTTTAAAAACATAAGGAGGTTTTAAAAAGGACTGGATGAAAATTACCACTGTAACAATCTGGTAGAATTTCTATCCACTGATTTCTACTTTTCTGCAATGGTGGACTGTGGTAAGATACATGAAGGGATTAAACATAAAATTTTTAATTTCCTGGTCAGACCCCAACTTTTGTGTTTTTTTTGTCTTAGGCAAGAACTAAGATAAATAAGTTGCCCCAAGACTTGAAAGCTATAAAAGAAGGAGTAAGTTTGTAATTTGTTCTTAAAACAACTACTGATGTCAGGACACAGCTCTTTAAAAAAATGTAATTTGTATATCCTTAAATATATGTGCGGTATCAGTAGCAGATATCTGAAAGCAGACCGGGTAAGAAAAGAACCTGCAACATATAGATAGAAAGTGGATAGAAATAGAACTTTAAGGAAACGGTGTTTCTCTTTTATTTTTCTGATTATTATATTTTTCTTTTTAAAAACTTTTACTTAATTATTTCACAAAGGACATATATTAACTACAGGATATTTAAAAGGCAAAGACAAGAACAAAAATGCATGTGCAATCCCATAGCTGAGGGGGAAAAAATCAGCAACATTTTGGTCCATATTTTGAGACTTTGTTTTTTGCTTCATATGTCCATATAAAATATCGTATAATATAATTTGAAGTTTTGTATGTATCTCAAACGCTTACACAAACAAGCAATGTTTTAGTATCAGGAACTGTATTAATATACTAGATTTACATAGTCATTTTAAATGGCTGCCATAATTTGCATAATCCTTACCTTTGGTCATTTAAGTATTTCCGATTGTTCATTGTTAGTAACAACTTCAATAAGTATTCATAATATTGTTTTGTTTTTTCCTCAAGCACACTAAGAAAAGCATTAGAACAGAGGCAATACAGGACTTTTTACTCAACCAACAGATATTTACTGATCTTTTATTTGTGCTAGACACTCCATTAACTGGGAAAAACAGAAGTGGTTAACGCAAAAATCTTCACTTTCGATTAACTTTCGGTCTTCTGGAATAGGAGCTGAGAAACAGGCGATAAAATGCTCACCCTCTCTTTTGAAGTAAAACTAAATTGCCTGGTGAGGGATCGGCTATACTGAATATACAGAAGAGGTTCTAGAATTAAAATCCCCACAGTTAAAAAGTGTTATTTTTGTGTTTTAAAACTTATCCTCCCACCACTGCTTCAGCCACTGTGGTAACCGCCACAGACAGCAGGGACCAGGCGCGCCGGCTCCGGGCGGAGGAGCCACTCGGGGAGCAGCCCGCGCCCAGCGACGCCGGAGCACTCGGCGCCTTCGCCCCATTCTTACTTCTCCCGCCTGGCAGTCTGAAACAAAACCTCCACCCAACCACTTCCATTTTGCACAAGCCTCCGGGCTGAGTGTGGCTTTGAAGATCAAGTGCAAGGCTGCTTAGCGCGATGGTCAGAGTGAGGGCGGAAAACAAACTTTGTTACGTGTTCACTTGGTCGGCGCAAAGCGATTCTGGGAAGGGACTTCAGGGAAACTAAAACTATGCGCAGGATTTTTAAAAACAAAGTCATCTGAAACGATGAGTAAGGAAGCAGGGCCATCTCTCCCGGGGTTTGAGCACAAACCCTAGAAGGTGGCTGGCCGGTGTCAGCAGGTGGCCGGCCGCGTCCCGGCCTCCTCCGCCCCAGCTGCGTGTGCGCTGCGAGCCGGCGGCGGCCGCGGGGACGCGTCCTCCACACGCGCGCTAGCATCCACGAGCTTCCCGGCGTGGAACTCTACGCTCCCGGCTGCGGGCCTGTCGCTGCGCCCTCGAGCACAGGGAGGGCGGGCGCCGCGCAACACAGCACAGCGCAGCGCAGCTGACTCCGGGACAACTCCGTGATCACTGCGCACCCCGGGCCCCCGAGGGGCGGGGGAGATGCCGCGGGGGGGGGGGGCGGGCGCGGCGCGCGGGGAGGGGAAGGGGTTCTCGCGCGATTGGGCGAGGTTTCCGGTGTTGTGACTGAAACCCGTCAATATGGCGGCGATCGGCCGCGGCCGCTCTCTGAAGAACCTCCGAATACGAGGTAAGTCCGCCGCAGGCTTCACTCTTTACCCGCTGCCCGGGCCCGCCACCCCTGGCACTTGCCTTCTCCTGGCTCTGCGTGGGGGAAGCGAGCTGGGACGCTGGCCGGAGCCATGGCAGTCGCTGCTGGCCTGAGAGCGAATCCTAATTGGGGCTGTGTGTCTGTTTCGCGCAGGGCGGAATGACAGCGGCGAGGAGAACGTCCCGCTGGATCTGACCCGAGGTAACGCGGGGCGCCACGGGCGCCGGTGAGGGCGCGCGGCTGGGGAGGAACGCGGGCCCGGCCGGGGGCCGCAGGCAGGGGCGGGCCGCGCGAGGAAGCGGCGGGGGCGCTGGGGGCCGAACCGAGCCCCGCCTGCCGGCGCGGAGAGCCGAGTCCCGGTCGCCGCGTCGGACCCAGCCCCTTGCCGGGACCCGCTTCGCCAGTGGGATCCCGCGCCCGGCCTTGGGTTGCTGCGGGCGTGGGGGTAGCGAGCTGAACTTGCGGAACCCGCAACCCTGTGGGTTCCCTTGAGCGCCCGGGGAGCTTCTCACATCTATCCCGAAGTTCGCGCACCCGAATCCTGGGAATGGCCAGAGGGAGGTAGAGGTTGTTATTTAGGTCGCTGGAGGATGTTTGAGGGAAGAACGACCACATCCTGCCCTCCCCATCCCCCGGAGCAGATTCCGGACCTGCTTGGGTGACTGCTTCTCTCTTTGCCCACCGTTCTGGGGAGACGTGCAGCGTGGATAACTCGGTAGTGAGACCCGGAGCCAGTCATTTTGCTTAGTGTCTGGGTTACGCTCCCCGCCTGCTCCCCTTTCCCGGGTCTGTAGTTGGCTAAAGACCGCCCCTTCACCGTGCTGCAGGTTCATTGTTTACCTTCTGCAGCGGAGATGAGTTTGTTTACACCTTCGGAGCTGGGTAAACCCGGTTTTATTTTTAAGAATTGAATCCTGTTACTTAAACTATACTTTTTCTATCAATCACCGTCCTGGAATTTATTCGACAATATCTCGCAGAAGAATTAGTACTGTAGTTATGTTCGAGATTCTTTTCTTTTTCACGATAAATAGGATTTGGTCTACTGATTACGACGGTCGTACTGTATCTGTAAATCGATTGTAGCTTGGAAAGTAACCTGGTTCAGCTGTACAGTTTTTTATTTTTTTGAGATCTGTGAAACATTTTAGGAAGGTTTTTGTTTTTAAGTCGTAAACATTCTGCGTTTGAGTTCAGTGTGTTTTATACCCTATGTTGTAATCAATGTAATGATTTATATGCAGTATTTGTTAGATGTGGGTTTGTTGTTGAGGCGTAGTATGTTCTCTTATATTGTATATTGTAATATAAAATTACTGGTGTGTAAACGGCCAGTTTTCATTTATCTACAGGAATTCATTTTTGTAATTTAGTATTTTATTCTAAAAGTTCAGGGACTTGATTTTGGGCGAACCAGGTCTTTGTAAAAGCAGGAGAATTTGTAAAATACGAAATTGTAGTGCGTGAGCATCAAAGTAGCAACTTATTAGATCACTAGTGCACTAATTTGGAACTTTTCAGCAGACAGTTTTTGAGAATTAGTGTACAGAGAGGATAAGTTTTCGACTTCAGTGCAACAGTTTGGAAACATAAAGCACATGTATGAAAAGTCTACTTAAAATGGGTTTTCTAGTAAAACCTCCTGACAGAATAAGGATGATTCTTACAGACCTGAAATTTAGTATTTAACTTCTCTGACAGATACAATTTATTGGTAATGTATTTTATATGCAGGCGTGTGTGTTTTACGTGGGGGTGAAAAGAGTAATAGGTAAATTGGAGGCAAATTTCTACTTTAGAAACCTGGTTGGATGTGGTGTTGGAAATTCGTAGTTATATTTTACCGAGTTCCTATCTATGGTGGTTCAATTTGATAACTTTAGTTTACTCCAGTTTTACTCAGGAACGCTGATGATTGTTCTATATTTACTATGTAAAACGTTGCATTCCCTGGGAATTTGTTAAATATCTTTTCCCCAGGATTAAAAGTGCAGAAAATGTTCTTTCTACGTGCTCTGACAAAATGTAGTACTTCATTTTAGAATAAAATGCACAGCCATTTGAAACTCAGTGCAAAAGCAATGCACAATTAAGAATGAGAAGTTACATCAGAATTGTACTCCTAAATTTAAAGAAGTTTAGAATAAAACGTAATCTGAGTTGTTCATCAAATTAGGGACACGATTGTTTAGAGAAGCTGTTATTCTGACACACATTTCATTGTTAAAAGAAGGCTTCTGGATCTGATGTGTTCATGAGAAATTAAATGTTAGTAATACTTAGAATGGTGAGGCACTCTGAATTCCAGCTGAAAGGTGCTGTTTTTGAATTGGATTATAGCATGTAAAAAATAAAAGTTTGGGCAACCAAAATATTTAATACTAAAACAGTATTTATTTTCATTTTAATTTTTTCTGTAATTTTTTGAGAAAATGTGTATTCAGCAAAACTGTTTATAGATCATTATATTCGTTATATTCCCTGATGGAGCCATCAGTGTATTGTGAAAGAGAGGCTGATTGTAAAGTCAGTTTTGGGTTGTAATCTCAGCTATGGAATTTAATAGTTGTTGGATGAGGTAGGGCAAGTTATTTGACCTTCCTTAACCCATGGGTTCTTCATCTCCGAAAGAAGAGATAATTTCAAAGAGCTAGTAAGAATGTGGGAGGTAAGGGAGGTACTTCTAAATAAGTGTACAGTACAGTGAATGATGTTAAGTGTTAGTTGCCTTCCTATATTGTGAAATCAAAATTCTTTAAGTCACATTAAAAATAGTTCAGATGTTTAAAATACAATTTTTTTTAAACAAAGAATCAGAATTTCAAGTTTCTTTGAGACATTCTATTATTTTAGTCAGGTACATCTAAAGTAGAACTTTTAGCTGGGTGCATGGCCCCACATGCTTGTCGTTTCAGCATTCTGGAAGACTGAGGCAAAAAGTCTGCAAGTTCAAGCCCAGTTTAGGTGATTTAGCAGACCCTGTCTCAGAATAAAAAGTAAAGGCTGGGGATGTAGCTCAGTGATAAGAACCCAAGTTCAATCCTCAGTACTCCAGAAGAAAGCTAGAAAAGAAGGAAAGAAAGGAAGAATTGTTGTGGAGTTAGGTGTGGTGATGTCTGCCTGTAATTCCAGCTACTCAGAAGGCTGAAACAGAACGATCTTAAGTATGAGGCCAGGCTGGGCAATTTAGTGAGACCCTGTCTCGAAGTTTAAAAAAAAAGAGGGCCCAGAGGTTGGCTAGCACAGTGGCAGAGCATTTGCCTAGCATGTGCAAAGCCTTAAGTTCAATCCCAGTACTGAAAAAAAGGGAAAAAGTTCTTGATGGATTAAATTTGACCTAGTTTAGAAACTCATTTTAGTAGATTTTACAGTAATCTTCTTGGTAATTGTTGCTTTCAGTTTTGTTCAGACACCTGTTCCCCTTTAATTTGTGAAAGTCCCTAATATTTGCTATTGATATAATTACATACTGTCCTGTATTTCATGTCAAAATGTAGTGTATTTTGAAACCCAGATCCTTAGCCACTTCTACAGCAAGTTCCTTAGACTTTTTTTTTTTTTTTTTTTTTATCAATTCAATAGTACGTTTCTTCTTGGTGGTGGATCTAACTTGAAAAGACACAGTACAGTGTTCTTCCTGGGTAAGCCTCTCCTGTGATAGTCTTCAAACTGAATGCCAAGAACATGGACATAATTATGTCACAATGTAGTTATTGGAGTATAACTTACTGTGATACAGTGCTTGCCTGGCGTGCACAAGGTCCTGAGTTCAATTGCTGGTATTCCCCTTCCCCCAAAAAATAAAAGTATCAGATGTTATATAACTTATTAAAAGTCCTATTTAATTTTATAATTTTTAATTGTTTTACACCTTTACTTTTTCATTAATAAGAATAAAAATGTTGGCTATCTTTGTTGCTGTTTAATACACTTACGAGTAGCAAGGTAATCTGAAATGATAAGAGATTTGAATTAACTTTTTCCCTGATCGCTTCTAGTTGAGAAGTTACTTATTTAATTGCTCACTTTAATTTGACAAAACAAATGTCTTTTATATACCAAATGCTGAATTAAATGCTGGGGGAATAAAATGGAGGTGTTACCCCCTTCTAGAGTTTACTGGAACAGACATAAAGAAGTGATGTGGTATGGAACAATAAATTAAGTAATCAAGGTATACAAGGAACAGAAGAAAGCTCAATAGTAGCCAGAGGAGGGAATGACTAACTGTTGGGTTGGGTAGAGCATCAGAGATGACTCTCAGTGTGGTCAAATAATAAGAACAGTGATGGACACAGTGTGTGTGTGATCTTTAGGAAATGTACCACACCTTCAGAAAGGGAAACGTCAGTAGGCGGATGAGCCTAGAGGGGTACTAATATAATCTGAGAAATGATGAATGAATGAACCAGGGTAATGACTACAAAAATTAAGTTGAATGTGTGTTAGAATGAAAGAATCGGCTAATTTCCTTTTTTTACATTTCAAGCTGTAATCCTGTACAGAATACTTTTATTTCTTCCCTTCCTCTCTGCATTCTGTTGGTTTGTTTTTGTGGTACTGAAGATCTAACGGAGGGGTAAGCACTTTACCACTGAACTGCAATCCAAACCCTTTTCAAATGGTTTTTACTTTTTACTTTTATTGTTATTTGTTGTTATTACCATTTTCACTATTTTTGCAGTACTGGGAATTGAACACAGGACCTTCTCACTGAGTTATATTCCTAACCCTTTTATTATTTTTTATTTTGAGACAGGGTCTTGCTAAGTAGTCAGTTGCTCCAGCTGAGATCAAACTTGTAGTTTTCCTGCCTCCGCCTTCCAGAGTGCTCAGTTTATAGATATGCGCTATCACATTGGCTAGCTCCTTTTTATTTTTTGAGGCATAATCTTACTAAGTTTCTCAGACTGGCTTTGAACTTGTGATCCTCCTGCCCTCGTGTCCTGTGTAGATGGGATTACTGGTATGTGTCATCATGCTGGGCCATGTTTTACATACTTACTAAGAAGATATAGTCTGCCAGGAGTATAGCTCAGTTGTATAAGTGCCTGTCTGGCAAGCGCAAGGTCCTAAGTTTGATTCCTGGTTAAAAAAAAAAAAAAAAAGAAGGTAGAGTCTGTCTGATATGAATTCTCTAATTTCCCACACTTAAGTTTCCTGAGTCAGACATTGAAGTGTCTCTGATCCTTTCCTGTTTCCTCTAGATTCCTTATGAAGCTAAAATTTTCTTTTTACTTTATTCCTTCCTTCATGTTGGTATAGTTTTGTCATGTTCAGTGAGCATTTGTTACATCCTTCGTGATGGTGGGAGTGCTGTACTAGGCTTGGGCTAGGTGGGAGATAAAAAGCAATAAAGACAAAGACCGCAAAATAGCTATTTTTCTGCAGACTCTGTGAATGGAACGGTTTAACTTTATTTTTTAACCATTATGATTTTATAACTTTATTTTTTAATCACAGCTCTTTCTATACTGCAAGTACTTTTTTAAGGGATGCTGGAAAATTCCTTAGCATTTTAAGTTCCACGTTCTGCTGCTAGTATTATTATTGTATTAATGGTTCTGTCCCAGGCACTAAAATGTAATATGTTACTTAATCTTCAACAGCTGTTTTAGATATCCTTATTTTATAGATGAAAATATAAGCACTGAGATTTTAAAAGACTGAAACTGAAAAGTTTAATTCAATCATGGTCATGAGGCTAGCAAGTTACTAGTCTAAGTCTGGCAGTCACTTCAGAGTCGTGTAAACATTTGTACCCCGAAGTCCCCACTTTTCACTTTCTAGGTATCACTACCTCCCCCTGTTTAAGCTGTAGACCAAATGCTCATCCTCTTAGTTGTGTTGCATAATTGCTCCCTTTTGCCTCTGAAATATCCTTTGAATCTTTCCTTTCCCATAGCCATTGGGATAGTTCATAACATCGTTTGGGTGACACTACATTCTTCATATTTTTCTCACCTGGCAGCTCTATGACTGACTGTCAGAATTCCGTGTAATCCAGATCTGATCTTGTCTGTCCCTTAAATTAAAATAACAACCCATATACACTCATTTTGTTCACAGAATAAGCCCAAATTCCTAGTGGCATTGAATATCTTTTATCATTTATTCCTGTGTTGTTTTCTTCTATACTACCCTAAGCATATTAGTCATATCTACCTCTCCAGAGAGTTCACATGCATAACACTTCTTCGAAGCCTTTGTTATACTCAGAACTTCTGGAAGCTGACTGGGGAAGAGTTTGCTAGTCTAAAGCACAGTCCTCCATTTCTGTT
The DNA here is from genome assembly GCA_004363535.1 of Dasyprocta punctata. Classification (NCBI taxonomy): domain Eukaryota; kingdom Metazoa; phylum Chordata; class Mammalia; order Rodentia; family Dasyproctidae; genus Dasyprocta; species Dasyprocta punctata. Next base: position 30,921 of record RJWM01000946.1, read on the forward strand.
CTTTTTGAAAACAATACTCCTGGTTGAGAATGAGTGCTTTAGTCAAAGGAGACCGCTTTTCCTTAAACATAGCATGCAGCCTCGTATTTACTTAACCTCGCATAGGTTTTCCTTGGACTAGAAATTACCATTACTCTTTATAGAAATCCTAATTATTTAAGGTCAGTGTCTCATGCCACTTTGGAAATTCTACCTTACCTCCATGGAAACTTTTTACTCCGTCCTCTCCTTTTCCATATCTTTATTCCTATCTGAATAGCACTTACCATTCATTGCCTTATTACAGTTTTTTGTCCACTTCTTTCACTAAATTTTAAGATTCCTGAGAGCAGCAGTTCTCTCATAATTCAACCCCGCATCTCAATTATATACTAATCACTGAAGCACTTTTTCGGGAGGTGGTACTGGGGATTAAACCCAGTTAGTTGCACAAGCTAGCATGAGTTCAATCACTGAGTCGTATTCCCAACCCCCAACACTTTTTTTTTTTTTGATGGAAGAATGGGAAAATGAGAAGCCAGGTATGGTGGCACACATCTGTAATCTCAACAGTTTGGGAGGCTTAGGCAGTGAGATCATAAGTTCCAGTCCAGTCTGGGCAATTTAGCCTCTATGTGAGATCGTGTCTTAAGAATTAAAAAAGTGCTAGAGATGAGCTCAGTGCAGAGACCCTGGGTTCAATCCCCAATACTGAGACAGAGACAGGAGGAGACAGAGACTGAGACAGGAGGAGAGAGAAGAAAGGGAAGGAGAAAAGAGGAGGAAGAGAGACAGACAGACAGACAGACAGACATACACTCCAGGGGGGCAGTCTAGTATTAAAAAGGAAAGCAGAGTTAAAGAACACTTGAAGTTTGCAGTTCTGTGGTGCCATAAAATAGGGAAGTCATTTTGAGAAGGATGGTAATGAGTTTAGTTTTAAGCTTTCAATTTGAGATGATTGTCCATTGTGGTGGCACCCACCTGTAATCTCAGCTACTCTGCAGGCTAAGGGAGGAGTATTGCAAGTTCTGGGCCAGCCTGGGCAATTCACCAACAAGACTTTGTCTCAAAAAGGTGTGTGTGTGTGTGTGTGTGTGTGTGTGTGTGTGTGTGTTGCTTATTAGTAAAGTGCTTGCTTGGCATGTGCAAGGGCCTGAGTTGAATCCTTAGTATTGCCAGGCAAGGAAAAAGAAATTCAGGTGATTGAGTCTGCAAGAGATATGTGAGAGGTAACATCATAGTAAAATCATATACTGGAATGGAGGTTAATAATAGTAGTTCTGAATTTGTAGTCTGAGTTTTTGCTACCTAGGGTATTTAGAGAAAAAAGAATGTAAATAGATGATTTTTTGTTTTTGCTTTTTGATGCTGAGGATTGACCTAGAGTTTAGCACATGCTCAACATGAGCTCTACCACTGAGATTGTGTGCACACGCCACCTCTGCTTCCCAAACAGTTACAGCTTTTTGAGTTCTAAGTTAAGATGATGAGGATGTATGTCACAGTTCAGAATCAGTAAGAAAAGGGCTCGCAGAAGAAAATTATGGAGGCTGTAATCTCTGAAGATGAGAGAATAATTTTGATTTGAAGGGGCTGAGAGACTAACATTGAAGTCAGAGTCTGCAAAATTCAGTTATACTCTTCCTTAATGTGAGGGTGATTTTGGCATGCCGTTTTACCTGTCTGGGCTGAAGAGTTTTCACTTCTAAAATGTATACTGTTTTGACAGCACTTACACCTTCCATCCTTGTGATTCTCAGATATCACCATGGGATAATGAAAAGTTAAAAAAAAAAGCATTTATAGCCTTGTTAAATCACTGTGAGACTTATTCTCATAAACAATAATGAATACATGTAGGAGTGATGGTATTTCATAACACTTTAAATGTAAATTACAGTCAACTCTCAATTTCCTTTTAAGTGATCCATCTGCTGTGACTTGCTGCCTCCTCCCCCTCCCAGGTCTCAGGCTACTGAAAATAGGGCTGTGAAAAGCACAGTGGGGTGAGTGAATGGTTTGCATGCCTGTCTGTCTGTATCTGTATCACCCATCTAATTACAGTCCACTCTCAGTTACCTGCACTTAAAAAAGGTGATAATAGAAGCCTGCTAAATATATAATCTTAATATTTTATTTATATGTGGGTTTTGAAGATTTTTGTGTTCTTTTCCTTCCTCTAGTAGATTGATTTACCTTTTTTATTTTATTTGGATTATTAGCAGCGTATTTTATTTTCTTCGAGGAGAGTATTAATAGTAGAAGAAAGTCACAGGTAAAAGTATGTATTAGGTAATCTACATGTGAATAATTGAGAGTTGACTGTTAATTCTTTTTTGGATCATCCATTGTTTTATATCATTGTTTATTTATTCCGTGTGACCAAGTTAAAGCTGAATGGCTCCAAAAATTATCTGTTAAACCCAGTGTAGTGATGCACACATGTAATCCCAGCATTCTGGGAGGCTGAACCAGGAGGGCTTCAAGTTCAAGTCTTGCCTGGGCAACTTAATGACTTAATTAGAACCTGTCTCAAAATTAAAATATTCAGAAGGACTGGGGCTGTAGCTTACTGGAGAGGCCCTGGGTATGATCACCTATACCATTACCTCCCACCCAAAATTCTCTAAAACAAAATAATTATAAAATTATTCAGATACTAAAGTAAATTGAAACTAATTATGTAATCTAGCTAAATATAACATTCTTATATCCAAAGTAATAGGATTGAAAGAGAATCCAAACCTGAGTAAATTCTTTGTATTCATCTTTCATCCAGATTGCATGCACTGAGCAGTGTGCCTAGTAATGGTGAAGTTGTATAGCTTAATAAAATTGAGAATGTGTCAATACCTTAAACGTATCCTGTTTAAAATGTCGGTTGAGTTTAATAAGAAATATTAAACCCTTTTAAACTTTAACCAGGATTTTAAAGAATCTGGCTCTATCATTTGCTTTTCCAAATTTTCCCCCACTTTGGATTTGCCGTGTTTTTCTTAATATCATCCAGTATATTTTTGATGAATACATTATCATGTTGGTTAGTGCTGTTGTTATTGGTGATGATGTAAGTTTCCCATCAAGGAGTTTATATTACAGTTGGGATACAACTGTATAAATGCACACTATTAGACTGTAATATTTGAAGTACCTTTCTAGTTATCTCTATAAAGGAGTTAAAACTAGAGGAATTCAGGTTTAAAAAGGGATTAGGAATGACCTAGGGAAGACCTTAGAGAAATGATAATATAGAAACACCTAAAAGCATATCATTTAAATAGGTAGAACTCTGGACTAGGATTTAAAAAAATCACAATTTAATTTTGAAAACTAGCATTCCTGGATATTATGCAGTATTTCAAAATAATACTGAGTATTTAAATGTAATGTTGGTGTTTTTTCCTTAATATAAATCTCTTAACTGTTAAGAATTGATTAAATTTCAATTTTTTTGTGTGTGGGGGCTCTTCTGATCTTTGAAGGTAGTGCTGGACTAGATTGAGAAATTTGAGGCATATCATCAAATAATTGTATACTTGTTACTCTGTGTATATAATTGCCTATGTCTCAAAACCAGGCATAAATGTGCATAAAAGATTTTTTATTGGTGGATTCCATTATTTTGTAGCACATATGTCATTCCTCTGCATTAATATATTGTTAAGGAAGGATAGTGTGAATATTCAGTGGGCACTGTAAATTTATCAGACTTGTTTTTGAATATGTACAGTCTGGGTGATAACGACAGTGTTTTTGTTTTTTTCTACACTAAAATGAATGTATATTCTGATCTCAAAATGTAAGCATGTGACCTAACAATAGGGTAGAATATTTGAAATTAAGATTATCCTGAAAAATGCAGAATGTTTCCTTGCTAAATCCAATATTCTGTACAGCCCTCTAGTGATTTGGGTAAATGAAAAATAATGTTTGGGGAAGTTATTGCTATATTAGAGCAGCAAAACAAGATTTGAGTTGTCACGTGCAGGGATTTTATTAATCTTGCTTTGAGTCTAGTGTAATTTCTTGTGTTCTTTGTAATGAATAAAGAGTGAAAAGACTCAGAAGCTGTAAACAAAGAATATTGCCAAGTAATTTAGTTACTAATAAGGAACAGCTTAACAGATAAAAGTAATGAGTTTTAGATGTGTGCACATATGTATTTTTATCTGGTTTCATACTTCTAGAAATCACATCTTAAAATAGCTAAGTGTTCTACACTTGGTTCATCTTCATATAGTACTAAAACTTCTGATTGCCCTGTATTTTTCATTCATAATTCTGTAATGCACTACCTCACATTTACCACACTACCATTACCTTGCTCTCCCAAGGAAACAAAAAGGAAAACTATGAAGGGGAAAGAGAGACAGAAATGGAGCAACAGAGACAGACAAGGAACATAGACAGACAGACAGAGATTCTAGTGTTTGCACAATTTTGAGATGTTAGGAAGGTAAAATATTAAGCTATATGTAGTTTGTGTGTGACAGGTAGAGCATTGTGGAACTTGTTATTCATAATGTTGCAGATAAGTTTTGAATCGTATTTGTTGCATGAGATATTGGTATAAAATTACAATGGCGGGATGCTTGAATATGTACTAATAGCTTTTTCTCTATGTGTATATTTAGAATGATTTGTGGCTTTAATACCATAGGCTAAAACTTCTAGGGTCATTTCAGATGACATAACTTGATACAGAGCAAGTAGTTAATTCTTATGTCATATGTCTTCATATATCATATAAAAATAATTCTTACATAAAATTTTATAGCTATTTTTAAAAATTACAGATAGAATATCTTTAAAACATGTTAATATGAACTTTAAAATAGTCTTTTTGTTCTTGTGGGAGAAGTCACTGTTATATTGTATATTTATGTTTTAACATTGTTTTGAAAACACAGATTGTATTATTTCCATTAGCAAAATGAAATAAATTATTTGAAAAGATGCTGATTTTTGAAAAGGAAATAAAAGGATGATTAAGGAATTGGTGTAAGCTGTGGCAATCATCTATACTGTTTCTTCTAATTGTTATTTGGTTTTATTTTATAAAATATACCTGATTTTTTAGTTCTATGATGATTTTTTCAGGTCAATTGTTAATTGTTTCTATATTGTACAAGTACTACAGAGAAAAAGTTTAATTACCTTTTAAGATAATACATACATTGCCACAAAATGTTCATCTGGGGTAGTGGAATATGCATAGATTTGAGGAAGATATGTATGTATACAAATCTAATATTTATTTCTAAGCATCTTAGAAGCTACTTTGGGAATCATTGTATTAACTCTCTGGCTCAAAGCAGGAATCTTTAAAATACCAAATAGTTGTCTTCCATCGTCATTTAAACTGTCTACTTAATTGGTAAGCTAGTCACATGGGTTTGTTCTTCTGTTGAGCATTTGGTGATAAAAGTTCCATCAAGTTAGCCAAAAACTTAATACAAGAGTAATTTTAAGCAGTCAATGTTAGTTTTTTCCTTTAAAACAGTTCTTTCATTCTCTTATTTGCTGAGTATTTTTTAAAAGTAGTATAATCAGGTTAAACACTGCTATGTGTAATTACAGAGTGATTTCTATTCTTTTCCTCTTGTCACAGAGACCAGTCGTTGTTTTCTGAATATTGGTTACACAGTGTGTTTAGCATTGTTCTAGTTGCTAAATGTGTAAGTCACAGTCTTTGATTATGAAATGGCAGCAGTAAACCACGTATAATGTTGAGAACTCTATTGGAAACATTACTTAAATTATTGAACTTAGTCTTTCTGCAAATCTAGGAAATATGTAACCTATGTACAGTTGGGCATGGTGACACACTCCTATAATCCCAGCATTTGGGAGGATCATTGCAAGTTCGAGACCAACCTGGGCTGCAAAGTGAGCCCAAGACTAACCTGAACTGCATAGCGAGATCCTGTCTCAAAAAGCCAAACACACAAACAAACGAGAAAACCTGTGTACATATCTGGTGAAGAAAATGGGGCAATGACTAACTCTACTAAAGGTCATATAGAGAAAGGTGAGATTTTTCCTTTTTTTTTTTTTTTTTTTTAAATGCTAAAACCCATTCATGTAACCTTTTCTGGACTTTCCAAAACCAACATTAAGTACGATAGAAGATAAGTCATACCACTAGAAGAATATTGATTTGGAATTCTCAGGAAGCAATGTACATTTTAAATATTTCTAATAAAATTACTTGTAGAACTATTAAGATTTCCATATTTCTTAAAAATATATGAACTATATTTTAACTTTTTTTCTGTTTTACTGGAGTTATCATGATTATTGATTTTCTTGTTGTTTTTTGTGTTGGGAGTTGGGGAAAGACAATTTATTACTACCCAGTGAATATCTACCTGTTGTTTTTGATTCTTATGTTCTGTTTCATTTCTCTTAGCTGTCACTTCATATTACAATTATTGTTCTTTATTTACTCATCATTTAATTTTTTTTAATTTGTACTCTTAAGTGAGAAACTCTATAACTGGACTTTTTATGTTAATATTATATCTAAAATAAGGACAAAAAGAATGAATAGCTTGTGATTATAAAGAACTAATGGTCTCTACGGTCAATACTTTTGACCTCGAGTGAATAAACTTGATGATACCTACTTTAAATTTGCAGGATCAAAAGAATCTCTTTATTTTTCTATAACAGTTCAATAATTGAGTCTGCTGAAATAAACTGACAGTAAGACAGATGACAACAGAAAAAGAATTTATTATAGGCACTGGAACACCACAGGAGAGTGAATATCCAGTAAAATTTAGAAGTTTGTGTACTCCATAGGGGAGAGAGAAGTAGGAGGTAGAGGCAATTTTAGAGAAAATGATTGTTTGGGAAGCTGAGTGTCTGAAGAAAAGACACCCTGTGTTGTTGTTCCTCTGGTCTCTGGGTGTGGTGGCAGCTCTGGGCTTTCCTTCCTGCTGCATGCATCAGTCTTGGGCTGTGTCTCCTTGAAGAGATACCTAGAAGAGAGGTTTACAACAGTTACATGTTGTGGAAGATGACACCTTTAAGGTTGACAGAGGAACTTCAGAGAAGGTCCTTCCCTGTATTTACTACTCAACAAATTTTCTTATCTTTAAAAAGTAGCATATTTGTTGGTGTTTCTAAGTCTCAACAAATTTTTATTGTCATAATTTGGAGTGCTTACTTTTCATCTTGGATGTTTTCCAGTTTTGTAATTGCTTCATAACATAACTAAAAATAGATAAAATATGACTTGATAGTTTTTATATGTGTGTTAATGTGAATGGTCAGATTATATTAAGAAAGGAGTTAAGGTACAAAAGTATGACTTATATGAACAAAAAATATTTAATGAATTGCTGACTTCATGATATGGGGAAAGTCCAACTTCGTAGCTAAATGCATGGTTTCACATCCAGACAGATCTGGATTTGAACCTTGTCTCTACCTCTTAGGGGTTCGTGAGTTTGGACAAGTTGCTTTTTCTGAGCATATTCCTTCATTTCCAATGGTGATAATGTTTGAGGAGTTGAAAGATGCTTGTAAAATATCTGTGGTTTTGGCACATAGATAATAATAGACACTAATGTTCTTGTTTGAATGGACAATAAAATGAAAAAAGATTTGAGAGAAGAGAGGAGACCAGTGTGGACTGGGAAAAAGTTATAGAAAGTGGGCCATTGTTTCAATTTTGGATGCATAGAATGTGGTTAAATCAAGGGGAAATAGGGCAACATTTCTTATTAATGTGAAACATTTAATGGGAAAGGAACAATGAAGATAATAGTATTTATACTGAATTTAGGATAAGGTTAAGTTATGGAGGGCCTTTTAAATTGGAAAGAACAGTTAATGTTATTTTTTTTAGATTTATTGAAAGATGACACAGATCCCTAAAAAGCCTTGTTATGAATTTACAATTTGGATAAATGGATCATTAAGTCCAAATCAAGAAATACATAGCAATATTCTAGACGCTTTCTCTGTATCCTCTTTTAGGGACTCTTTCCCCCACCAATGAACTTATTATTCTGACTTCTAATACTGTAAATTAGTTTAGTCTGTTTTGGGGCTTTGTATAACATAATCATATAATATACACTCTGTCAGTTTCATGTGCCCAACATTATGTTGTATGTAGAATTGATGTTAATTCTAGTCTGTTTATGTATCAGGTAGGTCATGATATAGGTTAATACTTTGGATCTTTAGATAGGCAGGTTAATATGAGTGGGCAGAATTTGAAATAATTACAGTAATTTCAGTTTAATTTAAAATTTTTAAACCAGTTTCTGTGTTCATCTTTTGCCTTGTCAGCCTGAACTTTTGAGTTAATAGGTTTTAGCAAGTTAGCATACCTCAGTAATGAATGTTTTTTTTTTTTTTTCTGAATGACTGTTAAAAAAAACAAAGTCACATTACCTAGAAACTTTAAAAAAAATTAGAATTCCAGTCCATGAAATTTTGTGATATCCTATGGTGGTATGCCTACCAAAATTGGTTTAGTATTCTTATAGAGAAAAATGTAACAATATGCTTATGTATAAATAACAGTATTCACTAATATACTGAGTTTACAGTATACAGTTGTAATTTAATTGTGCATCAAAGTTGAAAAGTTATTTGAATACATGATAAAGAGCTTCTCTTTGAAAGAGCATATATGGTTAAATCTCTTACCTAATTTTCTTTTATAAGCGTTCAGAAGGAACCATGGTAATAGCTTTATGCCACTCTGCTTCATAAATAAGAAAATTGTAGTATTAGTGGTTTTCTAGTAGGCGTATTAGAACTTCATGAGACTACATGAGCGTGCCTAAGATCTCAGTGATAGTTTTAAATCCTGAGTGGTTGTTTATTTTTTGGCCTTGTTTTTTTCAACTTTTTCCATTGGTTTGTGTTTGTCTTGATATTTTCTAATCTTTCTTCTGGTAAGTTCTATACTAAAACATGGTATACGTATGCTTTTTTTTTTTTGTGCTATACTTGACAGTGTTTTATGTTCTCTGATTTAAAATAAATTTTTACTTGTTAAAGTTTTTTATGTAATTAATCCTTCATTGATTTTTCTTTTAGTCCCTGAGGGGTGACGATCTAAGTGTTGTTATAGAAGATTGCATTGCCCATTACTTGGTTCCTGTGTCTAAGAATTTTGACCAAATATAGTATTTCATAGGAATTGATTAAGTGCTTGAAAGCAACTTGATAATGTCTGTTTAGTTTAGATTTGTAGAATAAGGAAAAATTTACTTATTTATCAAAAAACAATAGAGTGAAGTAAACATATTGACCTGTATACTGCAGAAAGTTTTAATGGGAGTGTGTTTTCTAAATGTTGATAATTAAGACATTAGTATTGATTTTATTTTAAATACATAAAATGTTTGAATTTTGCGCATCTATTCTTTGAAAGTGTGGAAAACAATGAGTTTGGAATTCCCTGAAGATGGAACATTTAATAAATTAGAATGATCCCTACTGTTTTTGAGTTTGGCTCATGCAGTGGATTTAAATGGAGTATAGATTGATATTAGCTACCAAAAAATAATTGTCATTAGTGATGAATTTTTTTTTTTTTTTGCGGCACCGGGGATCAAACTCACAACCTCGCGCCTGCCAGGGCAGGCACTTAAGCTGCTGAGCCAAACTCCCGGCCCTAGTAGCTCAGGCCGGCCTTGCGCTCGCATTGTAGCCCAAGCCGGCCTTGAACTCACAATGCTTCTCCTACCTCAGCCTCCCTAGAGTGCTGGGATTAAAGGCGTGCGCCACCACGCCCGGCTTTTTAGTGATGAATTTTAAGTGATTGCTTGTCTATTCTGTTAAGAATGCCACAGTTCAGCAAATACTTCATTTTAAACCAGGATTGTGTTGTTTTAGGTTAGGTTACATTACTTTTTACTCATGTATACTGGTACTTTTTTTTTTTACAACTGCTTTACATGACCTTTCCTAGGAGAGAGCTGACTGTCCAACATGATCATAAGTTGGTCTAAAATGATACTTTGATTAATAAAGTATTAACAAAATGTCAAGGATTTGTAAAGTGATGTGCTATTTGAGGAGACATTTCAGAAGTTACATACTTCCAGGTGGGTGTTTTTTTTAAGCAGTCCCCTTTTTCCAGTGATGTTGCCACTGTTAAAAACATTTGAAAAATTCTGCTCCTGAAGATAGCTAAGGCTTACGTCTTTTTAATTGCTGTTTGGATTGTCCTTTGAAGATCAATTGAAGTTTAGAGAGTGGTTAAAAATAAGTTGGGCTCAAATCTGAGAAGTCATTAGTTTATTCAAGCTTTAGCATAGAGTACACTGAGTAACTATTCTATTCTCAGGACCATATTAAATACTGGAATGTTATATGTGTGAAGTACACAATTTTGTCTTAAACAAGCTACTGCTATAGAGTATATGATGACTGTCACAATAACCTAGTCTACTTCTACAACTATTTTCATTTTCTAATGGTTTTGTTTCCCCTTAATCACTGTGTTTGGCAAAATGACTTTCTTGCTAGTCATTCCTAATCATATTTTCTTTCCAGGATTTTTATTTTTGTTATTATTATTTATTTATTTATTTATTTTTGTCTTTTTGAGACAGGGTCTCACTGTGCAGTTCAGGCTGGCCTCCGGCTCACTTTGTAGCCCAGGCTGGTCTCGAGCTTGCAAATGATTCTCCTGCCTCAGCCTCTCAAGTGCTGGGATTACAGGCGTGTGCCACCCTGCCTGGCTCTTTCCAGAATTTTTGTACCTGTGTTTATTTTGTCTGGATTGTTTTTCCTCCATATTTGTATGACTTTCTCCCTCATTTAATTTAACTGTGTTCAGATGTCACCTTTATCAGTTAGGCTTTCTCTGATCATCCTATCCAAAAGAGCCCTCATCTCCATCACTCTTTATTCTTTAATATCATTGTTTCTTTCTCCTTTTTCTCTGTTCATGGTACTCCCTGCTTTTTTTTTTTTTTTTTTTTGCTGTGTTGAGTTTGTATCCCAGACCTCACATGCACCAGGAAGATTCTCTGCCTCTGCACTACACTGCACTATACTTGCAGTCCTTACCTTATTGTTATTTTTAAAGCCTTGTTATCACTGACATTATAGTATATTATGGTTTGTCTCCCAGGAGTGTAAATTTTGTGAGCATAAGTCATTTTGTTCATCATTGTATCCTCAGTGCCCGAAACAGCTCTGGCACACTATATGTGCAAAATAAATATTTGTTGACCATATAGTGGCTGTCGAATTTTTTTGGTTCAAGAACCAATTTTGCATTGCTTATTCAACATCTTAACCTTTTAGGCAAATGCATCAAACTTAATATCTTAAACTTTCTAATTTTCTTACTCTAAAAATATTTCTAAATACTCCATCTGAGTTAATATTCCATCTGGGTTAAGAGTAGTACTTTAATTGGGCCAAATCAGACACCCAGGAGACATCTTAGCCTCATTTCTTGTCCTTATTCCGCACATCAAATTGCAATTGGATGGTAATGATTTTATCTCTGAAATACTTGTAAAATTTGCTGTTACATTTCCTTCACCATATCTTAGTTTAGTCCCTCCTTTTGTTTACTAAAGGAATACATGGTCTTCATAATTACCCTCCCTATTCAAGTTTTATCCTTTCCCATTCTAGTCTCCACTTTTGTAGCCCATAAGCTTTCCTAAAAGTCAGTCCTAACTGCCTCAACAGGGTTGAACATTTTCTGCCTTTGGAATTCTGTGGTATGTTATGTATTACCTTTATGCTGTGATTTGTTCACGTCTCCCTCTTAGTCACAGTTGACAAATATTTGTTGACTTTTAATATATATTGGGTACTGATCTTTTGCTGGTAGCTCAACTGCAAAAGAGAAAAGATTGAGTCCTTGTCCTTAAGGAGATAATACTCTAGTGGAAAACAAAGAGTAGGCATGTGAACACAGAAATTTAGGTACTGATAAATGCTCTTGGTATAAAATTGGTTAAGTGAAAATAGATTGATAGTTTGGAAGACTGTTAGAAAGTACTAAAGTATTAAGTTGATACTGAACTAATGAGGAGGCAACATGTGAAGATACATAGAGGAAGTCTTCCAAGCACAAGGCACAACTAGTACAAATACCCACAGGTAGGAAGAAACCAGTGTGGCTTGTGCATAAATGAGAGGGAGAGTATAAAAATCCAAGAGAGAGATAAGCAAGTTATAATTTGGAGATGATGGTACATTGCAGGGGGAATTCGTATGATCTAATTAATTTAGAAAGATTGCTCTGTGGAGAGTACAGCTCTTGGAACAGGCTCTCCATGGCACATGTTACTAAATCAGTGTTAATTGAGTGAATTAATCCTTTCGTAAGGTCATATGATAGGGAAGATTATTTGAAATTGAAGTGTGTGTGTGTGTGTGTGTGTGTGTGTGTGTGTGTGTGTGTCTGTGGTTTTTTGAGACATGGTCTCACTATGTAGTTTATGCTGGCCTTGAACTCACTATGTAGCCCAGGCTGGCTTCAAATTCTTCAGTAATCCTTCTGTCTTAGTTCTCAAGTGCTGGATTTTGTAGGCATGTGCCACCATGCCTGACAAAATTCAAGTACTGTCTTTCTAGAAGAGAAATCAAAATCAACATTGTAGAAATGATGGTTGTATTAATGTGTCACTTATAAGCTTTGTATATGTAACTCTTATTACCTGAAATATTGTTGATTTTAATGAAAGTTTTTTTTTTCATTATGGATGGGAATGCCATATTCATTCATTTGTTCATTCAGTTAATAAATCTATACCATAGGCAGAGTATTTTGTCAGGTCCTTTGAAGTTTCAAGGTTGAAGTTACGACATAAATCAGACTTTGCTCTTAAAGAAGCTTCAATTAGTTGGATGTCATTAGAAAGTTGTGTTCTGAATGAATAGTTAAGCTAGACTGATAAACCAAGAGTCCCTGAAAGAAGTTGTTAGCATCGGTAATCTCTATAAAAACACATTCTGTTCATTTGAACCACTTTGTTTCTTCTGCTCTGCATTCATTTTGGTGTTAAACTATCTTTGGGACTATAGTGACTGTCTTAGTTACTTTTTGGTCATTGCTGAGACAAAATACCTAACACCCAAAATTAAGGGAGAAAAGGTTTATTTGTTTCAGCTTCTCAGGAGTTTCAGTCCATACTCAGTTGGCTCCAAGGCAGTGTGGCATGGTGGGGCTGCCATTGATGGTGGCTGCCAGACAGCAAGGCGCATTGGTGAGAAAGAGAGGGTAGAAGCGAGAGAGAGAAAGACCTGCCTCCTTTACACTGTATATCAGCTTGACCCCTGGGTGGGTGCAGCACTCATATCACCAGTCTCAGCGCTAGACAACAAACCAGTCACAAACTCCAGACTCAGCCCCATCAAAAGTACATGAGAACTTGGGGGGGGGCATAGTATCACCCAGTACAGTGACATAGGGAAAATAAAAGAATAAATAATGTTTTTAAAAATTATTTTGAGTGATTTTCCCTTCCTCTATTGATAATCTTTTCATTTAACTGTAATCTGCCACCCACCTATCCGGCATGAAGATACATACACTGTACTTTCTTCTTGGATCTTAAGCAGAATGACTTATAGGTAAATTGGGGGGAAATTATTTTTATTTCACAATTTTTACTTGTATACCTTTTGTGCTTCATTTTTCCTCTCTTGTGGTATTGGATGTAGAACTATGACCTCTCAGTTTCTAGGCAGGCATTTCAGACATAATAGTAAAAAAAAGATTTATATACTTCACTGTATTTCAACTGTTATGACAAGGGCCAATCGTATTTATATATCCCCAGCCATGGATAATTTTAAGGTAAAACCTCGGTAGTATTTTTATTGCAAAAACATCAGTATTTATCTTTAGGGCAAAGGACTTCTAAATATACAAACACTGTCCCATTAACACTACTAAATAAATTAAAAGTAAATTCTTTTCATGTCAGTAAATAGTATTCAGATTTTCCTAATTGTCTGATAAATATCATGAGTAAAGATTTGTATGAGGTCAGCATACTCGTAGTTTTATTGTTTTTAATATATTTAAAAATAGCCTGTCCAATTGCTTGCTTCTCTTTGGTTTATCTGTCTTTTCTGTTTATGCTTACAATTTCTATTTTGCTTTAGACTGAAATTTTTTTATTTTTTTATTTTTTCCTTTTAGAAATAGGGTCTCACTGTATAGTTCAGGGTGGCTTTGAACTCACAATGTACCCCGTGCTGGCTTCAGATTTGCAGAGATCCTCCTGCCTCAGCCTCCCAAGTGCTAGGCTTACCGGTGTGTGTTACCATGCTCTGCCATTAAACATTTTAAATGTGTTTAGATTGTTTTTGTTCTAATTTTGGATTTATTTGAAGTCTTTGGATAATTCTAGAAAATCTCAGTGCTTGTCTTTTTTGAGTATCACATCTTTCCCACTTTCTCTTATCTCCCATAGGAATTCCTATTAAATGTATGTTAGACCTTCGTTTCCTTTTTCTGGTTTAGGGGACTAAGCTTTGAAGAATATCTTCAGATATTTCTTTCCATTCATCCTTTCTTTCTATTTGTTCTGGTCATGCTTCCTAATAAGTTACTTTAATTATGGCATCATTATTTGGAGAAGTTCTTAAATGTTTTTGAGTTTTTTTGTTTGTTTGTTTGTTTGTTTTGTGGCACCTGGGATTGAACTCACAACCTTGCGCCTGGCAGACAGGTTCTTAAGTCACTGAGCCAAACTCCCGGCCCTGGTTTTTTGAAGTAGGGTTGCACTGTGTAGCTCAGGCCGGCCTTCCACTCACATTGTCGCCCAAGCCGGCCTCGAACTCACAGCGCTCCTCCTACCTCAGCCTCCCGATTGCTGGGATTAAAGGCGTGCGCCACCACACCTGGCTTTGAGGTTTTTTTTTTTAATGTTTCCTTGAATCTTGAGTTTTCTTTTCTGCAAACCAAAGATTTGAAAATTATGGCTTGCAGATCTTGTTGCTGCATTTTAAGTAGTGCTTTACTGGTTCACTGGGCCTGCATTGTTTCCCCAACTACATAAATTAATTTTGTATTAAGGTAAGACCATCATGATCAAGGTTCACGAAAAATTTTTAGGTTCATGTTGCCTTTCATGCATAAGGTTTGAGGTTAGACGGTTAGTTTTTGTTCTGCTAATTTTAGGTGTGCTGTGTCTTTGGTGTATGTTAATGTTTGTATATACATATAAAAACAAGTAGGATACTAAATATGTAATATCTAGAAACCATTGACAGTTCAGCAGTACCTTGGTTCACAGACTCTTTTGTGTTCAGACAGTTTGGTTTGTAATCAGAAGCATTTGGTAGAATTTTGTTTTCATTTGTAAAGTTTGCATCTAATGATAAACACGACTGTGGCCATCTTTCCCACACAGATGTGACCATCTCCAAAATTGTAAAACAAATTTAAATTTGTGAACCTAAGTACCACTGTATGTGTGCTGCTGAAGCAAGCACTATAAAACACTGATTCAGAATTCAGTAAAAGTATGTGAAAATGGTATTATTATGTTATATCTGTATGAGGTGATTAATACACAGATACTAAGGTGTGTCAGTGGTAGTTGGTGATTAGCTGTCTTTGAAGTAAATGTCATAAAGTCTAAAATTTCTACTAGTAATTTTGTCCAAAGATGGAAATTTTGGCAATTGTTTTTGTTTTTCAGAATTAATGTGATTATAATTACATTACATTTCAGGTAGACAAAATAAAATTTATAGACTGAGATGTGCTGCTTTAATTGACAGTAAAGTTTTATTAAGGTTTTGATAAATTGTTCACATAAAGACTAAAAGCAAATGTTAGAGTCCATAGAGACAGTGAAAAGAGAAACTTGGGAGCAAAGGATAGAACTTTAACATGGAAGAATGTGGGTAGAACAGGAGGGTGTATAAACCCTGCTAAGGAGCAGTGAGAACTAGGCTCAAAAAGACCCAGAGACTTTGTAGGTATGAAAGCCATAGGGGGAAAGAGGGAATTGGTTAGCACTGACCAGTACTGTAAGGGATAAGTCAAGGAGTTTGAAAAACTGAGAAAGAAAAGAAAATAGTAATAATAAAAATTTTTGAGTTATACAGTTGAGAAACTTGAGGAGTGCATCTTCAGTTGACTGATACTTAGACATCAGATTGATGGAATTAAAAGATAGTAGGGTAAGAATAAATTCAGTTGAGTGTCAGAGATATTTGGTAAAATAATAATACTGTAATGTTTCAGAAACAGTGGGCAGAAGTTAAAGCTAGCGAAAGAGACTAAAGATCATTGAGAAAAGTGAGCAATGAAGACTACTAGAACAAAATATGGAATCAGGAATTCAGATAGAATGATTGCAAGATAGCATGATGATAATATAATTATTAGGTTTCTAATCCATACTCAAATCACAAATGCTATCGCCAAAGTGTGTTTATACGTTTACTCCCTATTAGTCAGAGGGAAGCTTTTAACTGCATTTATAGACAATACTTGTCAGACAAGTAGTCTAAACCATAGTCGTGTTTCATAGAGAAAAACAGACATGGAAGTAAACGTACATACAAAATGTGCAACTAACTTTTTAAGTAATAGACTGGGAGTATATTGCCGGTATTGCAGCTGTTCTGTTTTCTCACAGGATGCATTTAAATACTGAATTGTTTCAAAGCCAAACAGAATTTTTCTCTTTTAAAAAGGATTCCTGTGGAAGCTTAATGATTTTACAAGTATCTTTATAAAATATAAAGAATGTAGAAATTATAGCAGAACATGCAGTAATTGTAATCATTAAGTAAAAATTTGCTTTTAGTTAATTTTCAGTACCTCAGAAAAGGTTGTTCTAATTGAAGTTTGTATTTTTCATATGGTATTCCTACAGGAAAATAACATTAAAACAAGTGTGTTCCAAGGATTTCTTTGAATGACAGATTTGTCCATAGCCTAGAGAATGGCCTTTGTGAATACTTCGTATATATTTGTATACAAAGCAAAAATGTTTTGTTAATTTGGTTCAGTTTTCTACTATAAATTTTCTTTTCATAGACATTAGGAATGCCAGTATTATATTCCATTCTGGTTTTATTGTGAAGGAGGTGAACTGTAAGAAAGTACTGATGCATTTTTTTTCCACACAGCAACTCTTGTCCATTTTCTGCTTCCCATTTGCTCTTTCCCTGTGCCAAAAAAACTTTATAAGTATATTAATAACTTACCATGTAAAAAGAGACAAGGATGAAATGATTAGAGAATTAAGTAAAGTGTGTGATTAGGATTTAGTTCTTTATTCAACTTCTATTACCTGGGAACATACTTTTTAGCACCGTGTGAATGTGAATATACTGTTTGAGAAAGTGGGTGGAGAATGGTCAAGAAAGTGATTTTCTGAAGGTAGATAGTAGCCTTAACCACTTACAAAGCTAATAATTTAAATTCTACCTTTTTCTTTATTTTTGTATTGCTAGGCAATGCAATTTAGAAGTTTTTGTATTTGATGAATTTGATTAAAGTATTACATTGTCAGTTATATTAAATAGTTCTTAGGATGTGAGATTCCTTTTCAAAACAATACAAAGATATTTCATTATGGTTGAAGGATTTACATTAGTTTGTATCTTTTGGCCCTCAGAATTTAGGACACATAACATCTGAGGCTGTTGATTTTTTTTTTTTATGTTTGCTCTTTTACCTATATCTATACTATCTCATTATTATAACTAATCACAAGATAGTGTTTCTGTTTTATAAATTCTAATATTTTCATATTCAGTTTTGACTGAAATGCCAGATTGTGAAAAGCCAATTTAAAGTAACATATTCCTGGTTTATTGTAAAAGGAAAATATTTAGTCTATAATACCTGACAATATAATATAAAACAGTTTTTAAACTATATATCTGATTACATCTAGAGAAAGAGGTAAATTCAGCATGTTTTGATTCACACATTGACAAACTTGTGAAACAAGCAGCTGGATCAAGAAGCAGAACTTAGCATATTTTAAAATTTTTATGTATTTAATTACAAATAATATATTCATGTATCTAGTAAATACTTTTTTGAATCACTGGTGTGTGCTAACCATTGTTTTTGAGATATTAGCAGTTTTTGTTTGTTTTATTTTTGAGACAAGATCTTGTTCTGTTGCCCAGGCTGGTCTCATACTCATGAGTGCAAGTGATCCTTCTTCCTCAGCTTCCACTATAGTCATTCCCCACTGTTTAGGTTTTAGGCTGAACTAAGACGATAAATGTCACATAATCATTTAAGTAAATGTAACTGTCCTATGAAAGGCAGTACGAAGGTAGTCGATAGTATATTGTATACTGAAGAATAAAGGGCAGGCTTGAGAAACATACCGCAGAGGCTCAACTCTCATTGCCACTTCTTGGATTTGTGTGACTTTATGTAGTGAACTAATGTTTCTGAATCTCATTTGTTAACAGCAGGACAATAATATTTTCTACCTTATTTGTGTGGAGTTTTAAAAGATTGTGTAAGTGCATTAGTACAATATTGTAGGCTTTGTGTTTGTAATTATGATTTTTGTGGCAGTATGTGTTGTTTCCTTTTTTATGTACTTGAAGATGATACAAAGAGTGTTTCATAGTACAGGCTTTTATCCCTTCTAGAGTTCAGATCAGACAATGCAAAGGGATATTATAGTTTCATAACATTCTTGTAGGATTTTCATTATGTTTCACATTTCATTATGTTTCTACTTTCTATAAGTTCAAATTACTGTGAATCACTTTTTAGGCGTACTTCATTTTAAAACTGGTATTTTTAAAAGCATAACTTACATAATCTTTTGAGTGGATAAATTTGAAAACTGATTCTGTAAGTCTGCTTTTGATGCATAGCTAAATAACCAATTATTTTGTTTCACATCAGTTTATATGTAATATTCTAAAGTTTTGTTGTTTTGTGTGTATACTTACTACTAAAGTAGAGCGTTTCCTCAAAAACTGTATGTATTGCTCTGTGATTTTCTTTTTCTTTCTTTTTTCTTTTTTTTTTTTGGTACCGGGGATCA
The DNA here is from genome assembly GCA_004363535.1 of Dasyprocta punctata. Lineage (NCBI taxonomy): Eukaryota > Metazoa > Chordata > Mammalia > Rodentia > Dasyproctidae > Dasyprocta > Dasyprocta punctata. The sequence goes on from RJWM01000946.1 coordinate 49,904, forward strand.
AACTCAGGACCTTGCGCTTGCCAGGCAGGTACTTGTGCCGCTGAGGTAAGCCCTTGGCTGCTCTGTGATTTTCTATCCACAGTTATGTGTTTGCTCAATCAGAAAATCTGAGATTCATTCATTTCATTGTTTGTCTTTCCTACTATGTCTAGTTTATTACTGATGAAGATTTTTTTTAATTTAAAGAAAAAATTTATTGAAGATCTGAAAATTAATTCCTAAAAGATTTGACTTTTCCAGACAACTGTAGCTACACAATGCATTGTGTCTATCATGTTAAAATGTGCATTAGACACAAATACAAAAACCATGAAACAATTCATTCTTCAACAATTTGAGCAAAGATAAAATGCCTAAGGAACAATATGGATGACTTGCAAAGGATGGGCTCTTTAAACACCATTAAAAAAAAAAAAGAGCACAAATGGATGAGTGTGCTCAATTATATACACTGAATTGGACCTTTGGCACTAGGAATCAGAGCATTTTGTCATATAGCATTTAACATGTATTATAAAAGTGCATAGTGTCAAAGGAATAGAACCACCAGCATTCAAAAGCAGATTTGCCAGCTAACCAATAAACCACTCTACACCATGTCTCTCTGCTGTCCATCATTGAATACACTGGTATCAACTTTGAAATGAAAAAAAAGAAAAAAGGAGCTGCAACCCCTTTTATTTTCTCCGTTTAAAAATCAAACAGAACAAACATCAACTCTGTTATACACTAACATCTTCAAACTCTGTTATACACTAACATCTTCAAAGTACTTCATTTGTACAAGAGAAAGACTAGGAACAAAAACGTGTCGACAGAGATCCAAACATGGGTGAGAGGGCCTCACACTGCTTTCCAGTGGTACTCAGAAAAGGGGCCACTTCATAATCACTGGCACTAAACAAAGTTGCCGAATTCTTCGCTAGATACTTGATGAAATCATGAAGATAACTCAGTAATAAAGCAAGGCTTTTCTCATCCAGAGGTGTATAGGCCAACATTGCTCTGGTTCGTACAAACAATCTGAGTAGGTGTGGTGCTCCGTACACTTGGGACATGGGTGCGTGCGTCAGGGTGATCGGCAAGGATCTCAGCATACTGTGGTCTCAAATTTGTAGGAGAGCTGAGTGCTCAGCATCACATTAAAGTATTTAAGCCCTGCTACAACCTCATTATCTGCATACTCCTTATTATCTGTGTTTTCTCGAGATTTCTTATAATTTGTATAGTCCTCTAGAATGGAGTCCACATTCTTCTTGGCAGGAAGATAAAACAGCTGTTTCTGTCTGGTAATTAGGTCCCAGTCATCAACAAGCCACAGTTTTGGCTCTTTAGGCATCTTTACTTTAACTTCAACTCAGAAATCATAAGTGTTTCTTCATTTTCAACAGTAGGATCTACCTGGGCCCTTTTCTTCCGAGGAGGCCAAGGTGTCTCACTGGTACTGCCACCATCTCCATTACCAGAGGTTTTTTGTTTGTTCTTTTTAGTTTTCAAGTCAACATTTTTCTGCTGTAGACCAGGTGTCTTCTTTCCTGGAGCAGCCCCTCTCATCTTTCCCTCTGCATATTGCTCCTAATTGGCCTTTTGAAGTTCTCGCTGTTTCTGCAGATTGGTGTCCATATACTTGAGTACTCTGCTTTCTGGAACCCACTCATCCCAATTTTTATTCCAACCACTATAGTGTGTAAAGTATTTTACTTGTTTGTCCTTTATGACAACCTTTACACACTTTGCTCCATAAAGAAGAGGTCCATGAAAGCACAGTACTCGTTCACCCTCCTGAAACTTGGGCTTCGAATCCTGCTTGTGTGCCATTTATAAGTGATTTGCCGCCTCCTCCCACCATCCTGGACTACTGCCCCCCACCCAAGCTCACATCAGATGCGATGTCACGCACAGCTGCTCTACATCCTGGGCCCTGATGAAGGTTATTATAAGGTGTAAACTTGGTTTTTTTTTCCCGTGTGGGAGTCTTCCTATAAAAAGTTGTCTTTGTAAAACACGCAGCTGATCATACCATTCACTTACATGGTTATATAAAACATAGAAATTAAAATATCCATGTAGATACACAGATCTACTTCCAGGATAGATCATAACTGTCCTTTATAAAGTATATTTAATTTTTAAAAAATTATTAGAAGGTCAAGGTGGGGGGACTTAGTAATATAACACTTGCCTAACGTGTGAAACCCATTTTATATAATAAAATGACTAAATATAAGCTACTGTTATTTTCTTTAGAACTTTGAGAGGAATAGTCTGTCATTTAAAGTTTAATTTTAAAATATTTCAGGCTATTCATATTAATTTATAATATGTCCTGAATAAAAGACAACATAAATTATAGCTTCTAATTGTTAAAATAATGCATTCTTACAGCTTTTAATAAATTTTATGTTCAAATGAATCATTAATTACTTCCAGCTCACTTTATTTTTAGTGTTCTATTCTTAGATTGATCCTTGTCTGATAGTTACAATATATAACATATTCATGATAAAACAATACATTGCTTTTGTTAATGGAATTTTAAAACAATTACATGAGTGAGCTACTACAAGTTACTTAATTTATCCAAAAGTACAAATGATAAATCGTCAATAAGGACTTTTTCCCTCCATTGTTATATGTCCTTTACCCCTTGAAATTATTTAAAATTACTGATCTTTTGAAATCATAAAAAGGTTGATACATTTTTGTAAAATGTAAAATAAATTTGTATCCCAAAATTAAAGGGCCAGTATGAGTGACCAGGCAAGAAGAGCCTAGGACATACTATGTTAATTTATAATTTGTGGTCCCCAACAGGAGAGAAAAGAAATCTGAACCCCTGGGTCATTGGGAAGATAACTTAATATGTTACGGATCCACAGAAGTTGCCACACCTCTTCCTACCATTATTATTTTAAGAGTAGGACAATGGTACAGGAACCCAACGAACTGAGAGGAGATAATAGAGCAGATCTAGTTTAAGGAAAACAAATAGCAATTAAAGCTTATCTCTAAACTGTGCTTGTGATGATGATCACATCATTTGTAATCATATTATTTATAATGCATCTTGGTATACATTTGAGAGTAAAAAGAGGTGGTATTGATAACTGCTATATAATACAGTAAGTATAAATTGTAACCCTGCCAAGTCAGTTGCATGTACCGTGTTATAAGTGCTATACTGAAACATGAAGAATGTGTCAGTGGAACAGAGAAGGAATTTTCTAGGTTAGAAAAATACCTTTGCATACCTAGTCTGAGCTAAACTTCTGAAGAATAACAGTTTCCCCCAATTTGAACAGAAAAACAAAGAGCATGTGAGGTCCCAAGTTTAAGGAAACTAGCGACATTTTGCTGTCCATGTTTCCTTGCCTCTTATTTTCTCTCTGAAGAAGTGCTGCATGGTTCATCATTCTTCTGCAACAGTTCTATGAAAACATTGTTTTAACTTACCTTTACTTTTTTCTTTTAACTTTATGAAAATCCATGTTTCTACTATCCTCTTCAAAGATCTTTTAATGTTTGCAGGACTGTTCTACTGGAAACAGATTTTCTCAGTTTTTCTTTGTCTGAGACAGTTGTAATTTCTTTACTGTTGAAGGATACTTTTACGTGATACAGAATTCTAGTTTAGTGGTTTTTCTCTCAACACTGCATTTTACTACATTCTCTTCTCATTTGTGTGACTTTTGAGTAGAGGTCCGATATATTAATTCATACTTTTGTTCCTCTACAGGTATATTTTATTCTTAGTTTTTCCCTGTTTCTAATTTAGTGGTTTTTCTGTCAACACTTTCATTATGTTCTCTTCTCATTTGTATGCCTTGTGAGTAGAAGTCCCTTATGATTCTTACCTTTATTCCTCTATAGGTACATTTTATTCTTGGTTCATTCCTGGGCTCTGATAAGTCCAGTGGTCCGGTGTCCCTGTTACATCTGGTTCAGATACTTGCAGTGTTTTATTATACTTCCTGTTTTTTTTTGCCTTTTAATGTGCCTTGTTACATGGTTTTGTGTGTGTGTGTGTGTGCGTGCGTGTGCTTTCCTTGTTTTTGAGACGTTTCACTATGTAGTTTAAGCTGGCCTTGAACTCACTATGTAGCCCAAGTTGGCCTCAAACTTGCAGTGGTTCTCCTGCCTCAGTCTCCCAAGTGCTGGGATTACAGGCATGCGCTATCATGCCCAGCATGTGTGTATGTTTTGATATCCAAACATGATGTAGGATATCTGTAAAAGGAACTGTTACAAATAGACCTTTAGTAATTTGGTAAGGTGTAGGAGAGGCAGCATTCTATACTCCTCTTCTAGTGAGCTTGTGAGCTTGTGCCTCTGCATTGTGAAATTATTTTTTTCCCCTTTTTTTGCTTAGGTGAGGCAGGGTGGTTAGAGTAGAACAGAGTCAGATGTTTTCTTTTTCTCACGTGGAAGTAAGGAGTTGGTAGGAGTTGGGTATTTCCCTTCCCCCAGATCAGTTTTGCTTTACTCAAATATCAGCAGATTTAGATCTATTTATACAGTTTCTTCTGAGGCAAGTCTTGCTACAAAGAATAGCTTGCTTTGACCTCTTTTCAGAATGGTTCCTTTTCTTCTCCTTATGCTTGAAGTTGATCAGATTCCTGAAGTGAAGAATCAAAAGTGAGCCCTGCGAACCCCAATGCCTGGATTCCCTGGCATCTTTAACTCTGAGATTCTACACTGAGACTCTTGGTCTGCACATTTTAGATATGGGATACTCAATCTGTAATGATTTTATGGCTATGGAAGGAGCTTTATTAGTACGGTGCCAACTTTTTGTTGAGCTATAACTAACATAAAATGTACATATCTTAAGTATAACTTTAACTGTACACTTGACAGTTATGTACCATGTAACCACTATCCCTAAACTAGGTAAAGATTTTCATCCCTTTGCCTAAACCCTTCTAATTATTTCCAATTCCATATTTCATCTTCCTGCAACCATGGTGTGATTTCTATCATTAGAGGTTACTTTTTCCTGTATTTGAATTACATGTAAACAGAAGAATACAGTATGTACTCTCTTGTCTGGTTTCTAACAATTGAATTTTTCCTTGTTGATTAGTATTTTAGTGTCTATGTATGCTGCAATTTGTTTCTCCATACTTCTGTTGGTGGATATTCAAGTTATTTCCAGTTTGGGGCTATTACAAATTAAACTTCTATAAATACTCTTTTACAAGTATATTTGTGAGTATATATCTCTGACTGATGGTAGAATTGCTGGATCATAATTTAGATAGGTTTATGTTGCCAACAACTCTCCAAGGTGATTGTAGCATTTAATATTCGTTAAGCAGCTGTGTAAGAATTCTAGATGCTTTATATCCTTTCCAGCATTTGGTGTTGTCAGTCTTTTTTATTTTAATCTTTCTCGTAGGTGTAAATGGTACTTCTGTGGTTTTAATTTTATATTTCCCTGTTTAATTATGTTAGACATTTTATACTCACTGGCCATGTACTTAATTTCATTGATATTTACATATTTTCTATTCAAAGTCGTTATCTTCTTTTTACTGGATTTTCATTGTATTCTTGACTTCTAGATGAACTTTCTTTATTCCCTGTGAAAGTCTTTTCAGATATGTGTATTATGAGTTCCCCCTCCCACCACGTATTGATTATTGTGTTTTCTTTTTTTCTTTCCTTCTCTTCTGAGGATTGAAGCCATGGCCTTGTGCATACTAGGTAGACACTTTACTACTGAGCTATGTCAGCATCCATTTTATTTTATTTTGAGGCAGGGGCTCCTAAATTAGCCAGGCTGGCCCTGAAGTTGCAATTCTCATGCTTCAGCCTCATGAGTAGCTCGGATTACAGGTGTATGCCATGGTGTATACCATGACACCCAGCTCATTTTCTTGATACTCTTTAGCATAAATTTTGTATTTTGGTGAAACCAAATATAGACGATCTGCAAATTTTGATGGGTTATGGTCCTGTAAATTCATCATAAGTTGAAAATATCTTGTGTCAGAATTACATTTAGGGTTGGATATAGAGCTGTTCAGTGATGGAGTACTTGCCTGGCACGAGCAAGCCCTTTGATCTCTGGTACTGTCAAAAAATGTATTTAAGATACATTTGGTATAACCTGCCTCTTATTATATAGCTTAGCAATACTTTATCCTATAGCATGTGAATTCTTTAGCCTATTTGATTGAATGGGTGTCTACGAGTTATGGCTCACTGTCACTGCCCAGCACTGTGAGAGAGTGTGCTACCTATCGCTAATTCAGAACAAGATTAAAAGTTCAAGTTCAGTTTTCATTGAGTGCGTTAAGGTTTCATACCATCATAAAATTGGAAAAGTTGTAAGTAGAAAGGTAAGTAAGGTACTATGTATAAATGTTTTGCAATTTCACTTTACTCCTTGCCGAGGTGATTTCATTATATTGTGTTTTATATAATACAACTTTTTGTGTTCTTTCGTGGTTTTTTTTTTGTTTGTTTTTTTGGTTTTTTTTTTTGGAGACAGGGTCTTGCTATGTAATTCATACTGGGTTTGAATTCAGTGTGTAGCCCAGGCTGGCCTCGAATTTGTAACAATCCTCCTGCCACAGCCTCCCAAGTGCTGGGATACAAATTAACATTAAATCCTAAAAATAAATAAATAAAACAATCATCGTGAAACTGATGGCAAAAAAAAAAATGATATATCAAATGGAGAAACTAGGCTGGTACTTTGTTGGTTAACCAAAAAGTTATTCAGAATTGGAATAAATAATGATACACCTATAAAAACATCAAGTTTGAAATTTTTTGAGCTAAAACTTTTTGTGTTTGTTTATTTCTTAATATTTTATGGTCAGACTTTTCAAGTGTGAGCTTGTTAATGGAATATGCTTCAGAATTCATTGATTGATGATTTTTTAATTTTCATGCCAAGTAAAAGATGTTCTCCTACCCTGTCTTTGATACTCGCTCACCTTAATTCAATAGCAGTTTTTTAGCAACCTGTTTTTATCGTCTTTCCAAAAATTCAACTTAGTTGTATGAGAGTAGTAACTTTTAAAAAACTTACATTCATCATTTCATGTCATTTCAATAAGAAATACAACTGGCAAAAGTAGATATAGAAACAAATATCAGTGACTATTGGTGTGCATACTGTGCAGCAGGTGTGACCTTGAGCATGTGAGCTTTAGAAAGTATATTTGTAGAGTGTGGACAAAAGTTACTATTTTAAGATAGTTAACTTCAGAGTAGTTGAGACTGGTTTCTAGTTGATATATTTAGAAAAAGGTTTAAAAATTCATAAGAAAATATATTATTTCTTTTTTCCTTTTTTGTGGGAGGGTACCAGAGATCAAACTCACAACCTTGCGCCTGCCAGACAGGGGCTTCCACCACTGAACTAAATCCCCGGCCCTGTTTTTTTTGAGACAGGGTCTCACTAGCAGTTCAGGCTGTCCTTGAACTCACTTTGTAGCCCAGGCTGGTCTCGAACTCACAGCGATCCTCCTGCCTCAGCCTCCCGAGTGCTGGGATTAAAGGTTTGTGCCACCACGTCCAGCTTCTCAAATATGTTATTTCTGAGTGGTAAAGTATTAGTATCAGAGTTCTTCAGAGAGGCAGGACCAATAGGACATATATATAGAGATATGAAAGAGGAGATTTATTAGGGGAATTAACTTACATGATTATGGAGGTTGAAAAGCCTCACAGCCATACAGTTTACACCCAGGGATGTTGGTTACAAAGCTTCCAGCAAGGATGGTGGTTGGGGCAGGCACTGAGGTACTTAACAGCTGAAGAACAAAGTTCTTGATATAGGAGAAATACAGCTCCCAACCTGTTAGATGTCAGATGTGCCAAGCCTGTGGTTCCACAGCGTTGAGGAATGACGTCATGAACCAAAGAAAGAAGTTCAGAAAGTTTTTAAGAATAGCTCCTGGGCCTGCCCTGGCAGGCGCGAGGTTGTGAGTTCAATCCCCGGTTCCGCAAAAAAAAAAAAAAAAAAAAAAAAAAAAAAGAATAGCTCCTGGATTTCCAGGAGGGATCCTGAATGGGATGGCCGCTGAGGCCTTCTGTCAGAGGTAATTTATATAGCAAAGTCACAGTGTGGTACAATGTGGTCAAACTACAATTTACCTATCAGATTGCAAGTGTAGCCACTTAGCTAATACTGATCCTGTAGGGAAATGAGTCACATAGGAAGCATTTTTGGGAAGGGATAAACCAGATGCTCTGGTCACCCACATGGGTGACTGATGCCTGTCTGCACTTACTGGACCAGGTGGTGCTGATTACAATATAATCTCAAGTTGCTACTTATTCTTTAGCGGGAGGCAGGTAGGCCTACCATTACATCTTTACCTTGAGGCCTGACTTTCTTTAGATACACCTTTTAGGCACAATACTGCTATCGTTATTTCTATGCTAACTTCCTTGACAACCCAGTCCTTCTGACTATATATTAATTTCTTTCTAAATTAGCTGCTTATAATATTCTGATGTCCTAAGGCAGGAGAAGAAGAGTGTATCTCAGTTCCAGCAGGGAGGAAGAGAGAGAATGAGAGTGAGAGAGACAGAGAGACAGACACAGAGGACAGAGAGATAAACAGAGAGACTGAGAGACAGAGGTAGACACAGAGACAGACAGGAAGGCAGGCAGACTGAAAGACCGATCAGTTCACCTTCTGTTTTTGTTGTATTCAGGTGCCCAACTGAATGGATGGTTTCTGCTCACATGGAGGGCAGATCTTCCACATTTAGTCCTTTCAGATTCACACGTCAGTCTTCCATGGAAATAGCCTCACATCCACACCCTAAAATAATGCTTTACCAGTTCTCTAGGTATTCTTTAATCCAGTTAACACCTGAAATTAACTATCACGGTAACTTTTAATATTTTCCTTGACTTTTATTTTTTCCAAAATTAGCATAAGTATATGTAACTTGTGGTAATAATTCATACTAGTATATCCATGGCATTCAGAAAATTATTTATGTGTGGCACATGCCGTACAATATATAACATATTTGTTATATTTATTTTAAATTAGTTTCCCCCATTTTTACTTAAAAACGCAACAAGGATGTACAGTTATTTTAATCTAGTCACAGCCATGTTATCTGAATAAATTTTTTTCTAAGTCACACTCATAATTTTAAATGTCTTACACTTATTTTCAGAAGTTGAAAAGTATAATTTAAAAAATGAAAATAAGTGATCAGTATTTTTTACCACCAGGAATTAACTTCTTTGAAAATATTGTTGTTTTTTATCCTTCTTTTAAGAATCTTTGAATTGCATTATTTTGATCTGGTTAGAGAACGTAAACTAGCTTCCTATTTGGCTTTATTGCTGTGTTCATTTCCAAAAACATAGCTGGCATTATGACAAGAAAATAAATTTCTTGACATTGTTTCTCTCTCTTCAAAATTTGAATTTTGTTTTTATTTCTTAATTATAGTATGTGAAAATAATACATTATATTTTTTAACAGTTGTTTTGAAAACAACAAAATGTATGGTATCACAACCAGAGTGAGCAGCTACTGGGTACAGGACAGGAATTATATCAAAGGTGGTTTAAGTCAATTGTATTTAGGTCTTTCATTCTAGATGTTATTAAATCTCTGGATATTTTGAGTTGACTGCAGACATTGCATTACTTCTGGAGAGATTCATTAGGGACATACATAGGATTTACAGGCTACACAATAAGAGGAAAAAGAGCCCTGTAATTCCAGTAGTTCCTTTGTATTTTGCTTCCTTACATTTGAATGGTTGGCCATCTTAACCAGCAGCTCACGCACAAGCATTTTTTTTTTTTTCCCTTTAGGTAGCCAGAGATTTCTAAACTAAAAACCTTCAGAGAATATGATCCTAATAGGTCATCTTATTTGTACTTATGCTTCTCATGTTGTATTATCAGTAAACAGCTCTGGAGAAGTTAAATTAGAAATACTAAGTGTCAGTGGGAGCAAATAAAGCCAGGTTAATTCTGCTTAATTTCTTTTTTTCTTTTTGTTGCTCTCATCAATTCTCACTACTCCTCATATCACAATTTCCTGGATTTCAGTTTGCTTACTGCTTTCTTATATAAATACTATTTATTTTAGCCGAAGGGTTGACAGACTGTAGCTCTTGCACTGGTAAGTACAGTGCAATGAACAAAATGCTTGTGTCCTACAAACTTCATATGTTGGTATCCTAAGTGTTGATATTAGGAGGGTGAGTCTTGTGAATGGCTTTCTTCTTCAATCTCTTAATCTCTATGAATGGTCCCTTAGAGAGTTCTTTCACTCCTTTTTGCCACCATATTAGGAAACAATGAAAAATTGACACATTGAAAGTCTGTACCATAGACCAGTGCTGGAAAACCTTTTAGAGATGAGTCCCCAAACTGCAAACCAAAACCCACCGTTTCCGGTTTTTTTGGTTTTTTTTTGTTTTTTCTTTTGCGGCACCGGGGATCAAACTCACAACCTCGAACCTGCCAGGGCAGGTGCTTAAGCTGCTGAGCCAAACTCCCGGCCCTAGTTTTCTGAGGCAGGGTCCTACTATATAGCTCAGGCCGGCCTTGGCTCATGTAGCCCAAACAGGCCTCGAACTCACAACGCTCCTCCTATCTCAGCCTCCTGAGTGCTGGGATTAAAGGCGTGTACCACCACGCCCGGCTCTCAAAACCCGCTTATGTATTGCAAAGTGCCAACTCTGCAGTGAAACCTGAATACTGAAGTTTTAGTTAAAAAAACAAACAAACAAACAAACCTCATACATTAACTTCTTTGGTCTCTTAAAAGAAAAACAACACATGTGCCTTAGGTTTGCCAGTACTGGATTAGGGCTTTTACCAAAAGTTAACCAATCTGACCTATATCTTCAAGAACTGTGAGAAATAAATTTCTGTTGTTTGTAAGATACCCAGTCTCTGATACTTCTTAGCAACCTGAATTGACTGTATGCATTGCTACTTTGTTTCATGTATGTATTTTCCATACTTGATTTCTTACACAGCATAATCAAGCAGGTGAAGCAGCAGGGACTTTTGACCTGCAAACTAAAATAATAATTTTTAAAATTTTTTGAAATGGAGTTTGCTATGTTGCCCAAGCTGGCTTCAGACTGGACTCAACTGATCCGCCTGCTGTAGCCTTCCTAAAATACTTTTAAATCTAGTTCTTTACACAAAATTTGCAGACTTTTGATCTGGCAAGTAAAGAAGTATCTTAGTTACTTTTCACTCGTTGCCGAGACAAAATACCTGACGCCCAAAATTAGGGAAGGAAAGGTTTATTCTTACAGTTCTTTGGGGGTTTCAGTCCGTACTGAATTGGCTCCAAGGCAGCGTGGCGGGGTGGGGGATGCCATTCATAGTGGCCGCCAAACAGCAAGGCTAGCCAGGCAAGAGAGAGAGGGCAAGAGGGAGGGAAGACGCGTTCCTCCCGCCCTTACTCTGTATCTCGGCTCCACTTCTGGCAGGTGCAGCACTCACATGGCAATCTTAGTGCCAGACAACAAACCAATCACAAAACGCCAGCCTCAGCCCTTTCCATGCCACAATTATATGAGCTTTTGTGGGGCACACAGAACCGACCACACTATAACAAGAAGGAACCAGAATTTCTCATTTTGTTTCTAGGAGAACTTTAACCTGATTATTTCAAGTTAAAGTTCCTTATAGGAACATTGTAGCGCTTGAGTTGTAGATACTATTTCAATGTAAAATAACCCTAATTATTGTAAATTGGCCTGGGAAGTTATATAATGTTTAGGAGAAACATGTTCCTTCAATAACTGTTATGAAGCAGTTCTGAAGTCCTTCCCTAATTTGGGGTTCTTAGTACAGTAACTACAGAAATAAAGAGGGGGAAGAGGTGAAGGAAGTAGGAAGGCTGGCTCATTTTGATTTAAGTTGGCAGTGATAACATGTTCATTAGGCAAGCACTTGTCTCAGGGTTGAATTTTTAACAACTGTCAGTTTCAGAGTTGTGTGCGTAGGCTTTTTATTATTACTCATTGTTAATTGTGACTGTGCTTCTATGTGAAGTACATTAAAGAGAGGTCTGTTTTGTTCATTGATGTATTCTTAATAACTAAAACAGCATCTGATTACAACAGACAACTCAGATGTAAGATTTCATTTTTGTATCAAGATTTTTTTAAATGTCTGCAGTTGTACTTTTAGAGTATAGGCAGTAAAAAGCGATAAGCATTTGTGAGGAATACATCTTTTCAGACTAATCATCTTAAATATTAGTCCTCTTGGATCATTTAATAGGAGTAACCATATTGTCACTTTGGTAAAACTTTTAATTTGGTGCTTAACAATCTAATAATAAATCGATGTAAAGTGTTCAAGTTATGTAATTTAATGATAAATTGATGTAAAATGTTTAGGTTGTGTATTTCTAGTAGTTAAATTTCACAACTTATTTTCTTTTATTTTACTTTATTTTATTTTATTCTTGGTACTGGGAATTGAACCCAGGGCCTTACACTTGCCAGGCAGGCACTTATGCCACTGAGTTATATCCCTGGCCCAAGGTGTCTTTTTTTTTTTTGGAACCAGGAATAGAACTCAGGACCTTGCACTTGCCAGGCAGGTGCCGTGCTGCTGATCTTTATATCCCTGGTCCCACAACCCTAATGATCTTTCAATTTGCAAACTACTGTGAGTTCTAGGTTAAGGATTGTCTTAAATTATTATAAGTTTCTCAAATATAGTTAAATCATTGAATACATTGGCTTACTTATAATTTTTCTTCCTCAATCTTTCCAAATGGATACAATTTCTAATAACAGAAATACTAAGTGATTCATTCGTGGCTTCTTCAAATTATTTTTAATGGAATCTGAACGCAATGATAGACTTTCATTTCACTTTTGAGATAACTTCATAAATTACTAATTAAAAAAACATATGCTAAGCCACTTTAAATTGAATTTCCTTTACATTAAAACATATCTGTTAGCTGGAAAAGGTGGTGTGGATATGTAACCCAGTACTCTGGAAGTCGTAGACTGGATGGTCACAAGTTCTAGCTCAGCCTGGGCAATTTTATGACTCAGTGAAACCCTGACTCAAAATGAGAAATGAAACAAAAAAAGGGCTAGGAATGAAGCTCTGTGCAATGACTGTGTGTTCAAGGTTCAATCCCCAGCACTTTCACCCCTCCCCAAATAGTTGTATGTATGTATATAATTATGTATCTCCTACAATTCATGAGAGATGCTGCAGAATCAAGTGAATGATCTCAGTAGATATCAACATGAAAGTGATCAGATTAGAGATAGCAGAGATAAGTAGTGTGCTTAGTAGTTTGATATCAAATTATTTGTCATGGCTAACTCCAGCTATAAACAGAATGGAATAAACTAGCCAGATGGAAGCTAAATGGAGAGGAAAACAGTGCAGTTTCATTTGATGAGGAAAATACTAATTCAAAATGATTATTTCTTTGGATCTGTGAAGATAAAATCCAAAGAAAATCGTATTGGCTCTTAAATATGAGGAACATATTAAGGCTTTTCTGTGTTTTGTTTTAGGATTGTACTTTCATTTTGTTTAAAATAAGTGGGATGCTGAATACATTATTAAAAGAATAAGTGCGGCATGGTGGTATGCACCTGTAGTCCCAGCACTCGGTAGGCTGAGACAGGAGGATCAGTGTGAGTTCAGGGCCAGCCTGGGCTATCCAGCAAGTTCAACACCATTTCAAAAAGAAAAAAAAAATTTTTTTTTTTCCCTAATTTAGGGATCAGCAGAGTACTTACAGAGCCCTATTTGGGCTGTTTCTGTGTAGCAGGGGACTCTAGAGTGTTTTCTACTTTCTGAAAACTTTTTTCCCCCTTTTACTACTTTAAAGGTGTTGCTGTATTATCTCTTGTTTCTGACAAGAAGTTTGTCATCCCTATTTTTTTTTTTTTGCTTTCTTCTATGTAATTTGTCTTTTTAATTTGGCTACTTTTAAGGTTTTCTCTTAGTGGTTTTGAACAATTTAGTTATATTTCTTGGTTTTGTTTTCTGCACATTCCTGAAGCTTGGAGATGTTTGAATTTCTTGGATTTAGTGGCTTACTGTTTTCATCAGCTACACAGTTTTCATCCATCATTTCTTCACTTGTTCTTTGTGCATCTTTCTACTTAGAAAACTTCAGTTATACATAAGTTAAACTGCTTGAATGGCCTCTGTGTTATATTTTAGTTTTATTGCCTTTTCTTTCAGTTTATGATTTTTATTATTTTTCTCATCCAAAACATTTTTTGTGTAAGATGTAGTTTTTAATTACAGAAATTTGAGTGCCTTTACATTTTTCATCTATGTGCCTAAGTTTTTGAACATAGAAAGTGTAGTTATAAGAACTATTATGATGTTCTTTTTTGGTAATTAAAATATCTGCCGGTTTTGGGGTCATTTTTAATTGATTTATTGTTCTGTACATTATGGAGCATCTTTTCTCATTTCTTTACATGTCTTGTAATTTTCCACTGGATTTTGAACATTTTGAGATGTGCCTTGTTAGGTTTTTTTTTTTCTTTCTTTTCTTAAAAACATTGAGCTCTGGCCATTAGTTATTTGGTAACAGTTTCTTTCAAATGTTGATTTTAAGATTTGTAGATGGGATCATAGAAATGATTAGTCTATGTATCTTAATTGGTTCCTCACTGCTGAGTCAGGGCTTTTCTGAGTACCCACTGAATGCCCTATGAGGCATTTGAATATGTCTTGTAAAGAACAGTTACTATTCCTTGACCTGTGTGATTGCTTGGTATTCTTCCTCTAATTCTTTTGAGTGATTATTTTCCTAGCCTTGGGTAATATGCAAGGATAATTGTTCACTGAATACCTGAGGCATTCCCTTTCTAGATCTCCAGAGTTTTTTCTGGATACTGCTCCTCTGCAGTAATCCTTGGTCTCCCTGGACTCCTTGGCTCTGTCCAACTCAGAAAGTGTTTCCCTTCCAGAACTGAGGCCTTAAAACACTCATTAGGAAAGTTAGCTGGTATACTGGAGGACATGCATAAGTGTTTCCCACGTTTCAGAGGTCATTATTCTTTACTATATGGTGTCCAGTGTCTTCAGAACTATAATTTAATATATGTTATCCAGTTTTTTGGTTGATTCAAACAGGAATACTGTAATACCTTATTGCCACATAGTAGTAAGAAGTGAAAGTTGAGATGCTGAAATCCATGATTTTGTGTTTAAGTAATTCTAGGTGATATGCGGAGCTAGATCATAGGTATGAGTAGAGTAAAAATGTGAGGGCAGTTGGATGTCATCCCTGTGGACTTTGAACTCAACTAAATGAATGGATTTGGATGGGGGGTAAGATTTAAGTGAAGGGCCAATATTGTGACATTTTAATACTGCGTATTTTATGTGTTTGATTAGGGAAACATCCTTAAAATTATCTAAAATTATCTTATGTTCTAGAACCTTCTGATAATTTAAGAGAGATACTCCAAAATGTGGCCAAATTACAAGGAGTATCAAATATGAGAAAGCTTGGACATTTGAATAACTTCACAAAGGTAAGTAACTCGAACTACTTATTATTATCATCTAAAATTTCTTGTTCCTTATCATACTTAGTTGTTTCTTAATCATCGTTATAAAAGGTTTTGTATAGTCACTCAATGTTAGTCCTTTTCTCTTTTTTTCCATGAAGTTTGTTATTTATTTTATTTATTTATTTATTTATTTTGAGGTAGGGTTTCTATTTCCCGTGCTGTTTGCTTTCTCCAAGTCTGGACTGAAGCATTCCTCCCATCTCAGCCTCCTGAGTTGTTGGGATTACAGGTGCATCTCATTGTGTCTGGCTGTCATGTATTTTTGAATTTTAAAATACATTTGAATATTAGAACTGTATGCTTATTGTAAGCAATATGTTATGTTGAGAAAAAAATATAGTGGGTTCAGACAAGTTGATAATCCAGTCTTTTATTCAGTTATTTGCATATGTATTTCTTTAGGTTTTTCCTGTTAACTTTATAATATATCAGTATGTTTGTACATAAGTTATACGTGTGGTGCATTTTATAGACATAACCATAATTCCCACAGAAATACTAGAATTGCCTTTGTCTCATCCTGATGCTGTGTTCTCATTTCCTGTTTTTGAAGTAGAGCTCAAGATAAATCGTAAGGATGTAAATTCTCAAGTTTGCTATGTGGATTGCTATAGCTTTAAGCCTTGTAGTGCTGGTCAACCAACTCAGGCAAACATGTATTGTTTTAGGTGATGCCCTAAAATAGAAAACTCTTTGTGCCCTTTGAAATAAAAGTTATTTCCCTTTTTAAAATACCAAATATAAATTGTTTTTAATATAGGAATCATTGTCTGTCTTAACCCCTTGCTGCTTAAAGTGTGACCCATAATCTAGCAGCAATGGTACCACCTAGGAGCTTATTTGAAAATACACTATTTTAGGTGCCACTCTAGACTGGCTGTGTAAAAATCTACGGTTCTTTTCCCCCTTTGTAGTACTAAATATAAGCTGTTTTTTAACATTGGAATAAATGTCTGTTTTAACCACTTGCCACTCGAAGTGTAACTCATGGTCTAGTGTTGATATTACCTTGGGACTTATTTGACAGTACTTATTTGAAATATACTTATTCGCAAAATATTTTTGGGTATCACTCCAGACATGCTAAATTATGATCTGCAGTGTTATAAAGATCCTTCTGTGACTTTGTGTCTACATTGAAGGTTGAACAGCACAGTCTTAATATTTCCAAATATTTAATTTTTGCTAAGCATTTGGACTGTGGCTTGGAATTGGCCACAGTCCAAATGCTTCATAGAGTTGAGGAGAGGGAAGTATAGTCACCATGTAACAAAATTGTTTTTTTTTTTTTTTTTTTTTGTAGCACCGGGGATCGAACTCACAACCTTGCACCTGTCAGACAGGTGCTTAAGTCACTGAGCCAAACTCCCGGCCCTACAAAATTGTTTTTCATAATGTAGTACTGTGCAATAAATACTAAATAGGTTGAAGGTTTTTTTTTTCCTTATAGTAGGGTGGCAAATGTGCTTATGTGTGTGTATGTGTGTGTATGCATATACATTTATTTTTCCTTAGTGAAATTTTAAAATACTCTGAGATTTATTTTCATACACGAAAATTATTTTACTTTAAAAAAAATTTTTTTTTTTTTACTTTTTTATTTTAAAGATAGTAAAATCCAACAAAACGTAACAGAACAAAGTCAATCAAAACAAAGCAGTAGAACTGGTACAGAACTTCTAAGAAAGATACTATGAAAACAATAGCTACCATAGTATATCTTGTTATTTTCAGAATAGTTGACCTTTCCAACAGGTATAGTAAGATCAAACCAAACCAAAACAAAACAAAAAACCAAAAAACAAAAATACACAATAAAACCAATAAAAACAGAGTATAAAATAAAAATAAAGCCAAAAAAATAATCAGAATAAAGCAAAGCAATGAGAACAATACTGGGCCTCTAAGACAAGACAGGAGAGAATACCCCACTTTTGCTACATTGTGTACTGTCATTTTCCAAAGAGATGCTCAGGCTGCCAGCCCCAGGCCTACAAAATGAGCAAAACAATACTAGCATTTGGTTGCTTTATGTACCTTAGTTGCTATCAGTGTAGGCAGACCTCTGAATGAGCAGGTTGCTTTACGAGGGTGGGGGGCGGGGGTGTTCGTTCTTGATTCTTAGCCCGCACGCGCTGGTAGGCGTGGGAGGCGAGGAGGGACGGCTCATGTTTCTCTTCCTGGTGTCCACGCCAGTCATGCAGGCCCCCGGAAGGCTATCTTACTTGTGTCCTGGTTGGAGGCGCTCAGGCCTGGCTGGGCCGGCTCCCAAGAAGCCCATTTCTTTCTCCTCCTGGGGTCCACCCTGGTTGTGCAGGCCCCTGGAAGGCTGTGTTACTTGTGTCCTAGTTGGAGGCGCTCAGGCCTGGCTGGGCGGGCTCCCAAGAAGCCCGTTTCTTTCAAGAAAATTATTTTAAATGAGGAGGATGAAGTAATATTTTAAAGAACAATTTTCAGAAACTGACTATATGCATGCTAGAGGGGAAGCTTTCAAAAATGTGTCTCTGTGTTTTTGTTTTTATGAATGTAATGGAAATCTTCCAGTATCTTTTTTTCATTGTGATGATCAGATGTCAAGTCTTTAAAGACCAGTGTTACTCTAGGGTCACAAAATACATCTTTTAGTTTCATTCTCTTGTGTTAAATCCCAAAGTTTTATTTTGCCAGTCTTCATTAAACTTAACGCTAACCACCTGCCTAGATTTGCATGTTAAAAATAGGTTCAATAGAGGTCTGTAACCTATTAGAACCCATGGTTACTGTCATAACCAGGTTTTAACACCTAGATACATAGTTCCATGTGTTTTACCAATTAACATTCTGAAAGATGGGGATGGTTGTAAGGATGGCAGTGATTTCTGTGGTTATACTCGGGTACTAGCATGAGTTCTAGAACAATCTAAAAAATCCAGAAACAGTGCTAATAGTTACATAATGCAAGAATTGTAAAATTAAACGGAAGTTTGTGAAATTAATTTTTAATATTTTTCACTAATCCATTATATCCAAAATATTATCATTCGACATAAGTAGTGTAAAACATTTTTAGATATTATTTAACTTGCTCATGTTAAATTTTTGAAATCAGATATGTAGCTTACATTTATAGTATATTTCAATTCAGTCTAGCCATGATTTCAGTGTTTATAGCACCTGTGGCTGGAAGATACCACTCATATTGGACAATGCAGATATGGAAGTTTTGGGAATATTAAAATCTTCATTTCTAGGAATCTGTTAGAAACCTCTTTTTTTCTTTCGTCTATGCTTCATTTATTTCCATCTCAGTCCCAGGATTTCTTGAGTTAGGGTCAGTTTCCCTTTCTTCTTTTCTACTTCAGTCCCTTATTTCTCTGTCTTTGTGAATTTCTCTCATAGTACTTCATTGTTACTCTCTTTATTAAGTCTGTGCTTCATTTGTATTCTCTTTGCCCTTTCTCTTTTCTTTCCCTCTGTTATTCTTATCCTCTTTTCTGCTGCTTCCTCCCTTCATTTCTCTTTGCTCTTTCTTTACCCTTCCCCCAGTCCCTTTTCTCCTTTCTTTCCTGATTCCTCCTTCCTGTCTCAGTTTCCCCGTTTTTTCTTTTCCTGCATCATACCACTCAGTGTTGTTTACAGTGCTGACAATTGACAGCTGTTCTCCCATTAAGCTATATCCCTAGTTCAGTACTACTGTAGCATATACAGTGATTTCTGTGGTGAAAACCCTTGACTTTTATGTGTTTTGTATTTTTTGAATTTTCATGTTTTCTTCCAGCCTTGACATCAGCTTATAGAAACCCTGTAATTGACAATTTTAAATCACCTTGTGGGTTTAAAAACCAGACATCCAAACTTACTAGAATTTGTCTATAGTAAGAGAGACTAACTGCTAAGCAGGAGTTTGAGAAGCTATCCTATGAATAAAATGCCTCGACCTTAGATTTGACAAAAATTATTTTGACTACTTAGTGATGTAATGGGGGAAGCATGAGCTTTTGATCAGATAGATGGAGACTTGCAGCCCAGCTCTGATTAACCAGCAAGGCAATCTTGGGAAGATTTCATTACTTGAGTAGTATTTCTGCGTTTAGAGGCAAGACCTCAGTACAGAGCATGGCACATCAAATATGCTCTGAAATAGTTTCTTTCAACCTGTGTTTTGCTTTATTTTGTACTTTTTGGCACTGTCCAGTTTTTGAGTTATTTAAGATGGAAAGTCTGCTTAGTAGCTTGATTTGTAGGTTGTTAAACTATTACTATAAATCAATATTCTTCAATATCAGCAATATTTATGTACTGGGCTAGATAATTATTTGTTTGGGGAGGCTGCCCTTGCATTGAAGGATACTTAGCAATGTCCCTGGTGTCTTCCCACACACCACCCACCAGCAGTTGTGATAAGTAAAAATGTTTCCAGGCATTGCCAAATGTTCCCTGGAGGACAAAATTGCCCCTGGTTAAGAACCACTATTGTGAATGAATGTGTATATTTTATTAAGTTTTTTTACATACTAGCACAAAACATTGAATTTAATTATAATATAATGTGTCTCTGAAATTTGTTCTTTTACAGTGTTGTAAATATTGTTGGGTTTATAAATGTTTATGAAACTAGTGTTTCCATAAAATCAGTAAGTTTTGTTTCTTTATCAAGTAAAATGTAGAAATTCTTCTAAAATGTAAATTTGATAATAGCTTTACATAGGATAGGAAAATAAAAATGATTGCCAGGATGCTGTGGACCTAGTCACCCTCATCTGTATTTTCATTAGGTTGTATGTATGTCTACTTAATTTTGCCTGGTTGAGAATTATCATCCAGTTTCTCAAACACAAGAAATACATTGTATTTTTTTACTCAAATTCATCTCTTACCTCAAAACTTACCACATAATAGGTGTTAAATTATATTATGAGAAGAATTGTACATTTTAAAAAATTTTTTCTATTTGTTTTGAAATTCTGGAAATTGTACATTTTAAATACAAGGTTTTATTTTCACTGCATTTGTTTTGTTATTAAGTATAAGCTTGGCTGTTGGGGTTAAGCTTCCTTAGTAAATGTGGCACTAAAATGTTGTATAGGGTGAACTTTGACTCAAAAACCTCCTTTTAAGGTATGAAGAGAGGGAGCTAGTGATGTGATCCTTTAACCATGTGAATGTCACACACCATGCCTGCTTTCTGACATCATTTCATAAAAGTAATGTGTATAGCAGACTGCTGATGAATATAATCTTACTATTCTATTTTTAAAACTGACAACATGCTCATAATCTAATTTTTAAAGATGAAAATATTTCATCTCTTTTACATTCTAACAGTCTTATTTTCCTGTATTTATAGTAAAAGCTCAGAAGGAATCTTTATTTTGTTCTTTTTTTAAATTTAAAAGGGAAGTATAAGCTAAATATAATACGTTAAAGTGACAGAGAAGAATTTATAATAAAATATGAAAGTACTCCCTAACCATTTGTGTCCTTTTTCCTAATCCAAAAATACCATTTTCCAGAAGGTACTTATCTTTTCTCTAGTATAAATATAAATTTGATGTGTGTTTGCGTGTGTGTAATTGTGAGAATTTCATGAACTAAATGAAATGTAGTGTTTCATGTAGTGCTGTTTTGTTTTCCATTTATTGTTGTGCATACACAAAGTTGTTTTGGATGTGAACTTGATATGTATGTATGTATATAATATATAAGTGCGTATTAAGTGTGTATGTTACTTTTTATTCTACACTTCTTCATATACCATAGGATGCTTTATTTTTTGTGTGTTATCTATTTTTTTGTAGTGCTGTATATGTGTCTAATTTGCCTTCTAAAAAGCTGTGCTATGGAATTCTGTGTGATAAAATTTTTTAAAGTTTGGGTTATTGTCTCTTGTTTATTTAGGAGAACTATTCATTTAACCTTCAGAGCAATATAAGTAAAATGGGATTATCATTGAAAACTACTTAGTCTAAGTTAATACCTTTTAAAAAAGTGATCATTTTAATAGGCATCACAGAACATTTTCAATTACCTAGAAGTGATTTGCAGCTCTAATTGAACTTTTTCAGAATGTAATGCTGATATTTAAGTCTCTTTTGAATATTTTAGTATTTGTGTAAGAACGTACTATAGACTAATTATAACAGAAAACAGATTAACTCACTGATGTTGGCCATGGATTTATATATGTAAAATAAACCAGTGCATATTATTAACCACTATCCCATTGTTTTGGTTATTATTTTATTTTACCGATTTACTGGGAATTGAACACAGAGCCTTTACTCTGAGTTACTTCCCCAGCCCATTTTTCACTTTGGAACAAGGTTTTAGTAAGTTGCCCAGGCTGGGCTTCAACCTGTGATTCTCCTACCTTAGCCTCATAGAGTGCTGGGATTACAGGCTCGTGCCATCACTCCTGGCTTTATTTTTAAAATTTGTTTGTAGTGCTAGGTATGAAACCTAAAACCTGATATATGGCTAGGCAAGTGCTGTACCACTGAGCCACATTTCTGGCACTTAACCTTATTTAAAAATGAAATTGGTATAGTAATATTTGTTTTGCTTATATAAAGAAGATTACATTTAGCATATTATACTCATGAAATAATTATAAACTTCTGATGATATTTAATGTTTAAGTTGCTGTATAAGTAACAACAAACTTAATTCATCTTAACTAAAGTAAAAAATAAAAGTTATTTCCCTGTTATAATTAGGGACAAGTATTGAATCCTAACTTCTGGCAAAACAAAAATTGTCAGTTATATAGTTTTTTTTCTTCTTCTTCTTTCCTTGTGCTAGGGGTTAAATTCAGGGCCTTTCACATACTAGGAAAGTTCTCTACTACTGAGCTAGACCCCAAGCTTCACTGCCAGTTTTATTCTGTCTCTTTATTCCTTAGTTATGTTTTGTTTCATGTTGACTTTTTTCCCCCTCATATAAACACTTTCTGTATGACTAGAATGCATTATCTACTGCTAGTTTCAATCTTAAGGAGAGTGTAGCCCTCTCATCTAAGATGCATAATCTCTACTGCTTTAAATCTTTTTTTGGAGACAAGGCTTTTACTATGCAGTTCAGGCTGACCTTAAACTCACTTTGTAGCCCAGGCTGGCCTTACAGCAGTCCTCCTGCCTTAGCTGAGTGCTGGGATTACAGATGTGCACCACCAGGTCCAACACTACTTTAAATTTTAAAAAGGAACGAATAGCCCTCTCATTGAAACAAAACGAAACAAAACAAAAGCACATGATATGGAGTACCAACCCTCATGTAGTGTCTAATTATTTAGAATTATAGGTAGTTCTTATGATGCTAATTCTGATTGTTATATTGTATCAGTGTCCCCCCAAAGCTTCATGTTCTCATAGGTGGGGCTTTTGGAAGGTGACTGGATCATGGGTATGAGATACTCATCACTGGATTAGTCCACTGATGGGTTTATAGTTGAGCAGGATGTTGGAAGGTAGAGCCTGGTGGGAAGAGGTGGGTCACTAGGTGTGGCCTGAGTGTGTTTTTGTGTATCCATGTATTGCTGCTGATTCCTGCCTGGCTGCCTGCCTTGCCATGTGCTCTTTCTCCTCCCATGCCTCTCTGCCATGCCACCGTGCCTTGGTGCCAACTGATTATGGACTGAAACCTACAAACTGTGAGCCAAAATAAACCTCTTCTCTTTTAATATGTGGATGTCAGGTATTTTGTTCCGCAACAAGAAAGTAACTAAGACACTGATATTTTGTAAGGTCTTTAACAATGGAAACACATGGGTTAACCTAATCTATTATGAATGATGTCCTTGTCGGAAGAGAAGTTTATCACACGGGCACATGCAGGGGAAGACCATGTGAAGACGCCAAAAGTAGCCATCTGTATGCCAATAAGGGAGTCTTTCAAAAGTACACAACCCCAAGTCTGGATAGTATTGCTTGCCTGAAATCTTAAGGGAGGCTGAAGGAGAGGGATAGCAAGTTTGAGCCTAGCCTGGGCAACATAGAGACGTAATGAAATCCTGTTGTAAATTTTTGGAAAAAAGGGTGTACCCTGGGTTTATCTCCAGTACATCACAAAACCAAAAAACACAAAAATTCCACCAAGGCCTTGATCTAGGACTGTGGGCCTCCAGAATCATGAGAAAGTAAATTTTTGTTACGTTTTCTAGTTTGTTGTATTTGTTATTATAACCCTACAAATTATATACAGAGCCTTAACCTTTTTACTATCACATTTGTTGCAAATATTTTTCATATACATTACTTTTGATTTTCGGTATGTAAGTACTTTTTTTTTGTTTATTTGTTTTGGTACCGGGGATCAAACTCACAACCTTGTGCTTGACAGGGAGGCACTTGTGTCACTGAAATAAATCCCTGGCCTATAAATATCTTTTTAGTGGCGTAGAAAATTTTTATTCTGCTTGTGGCCCATGGGCATAATGCCAATTTTGTCATAAAGGCACATTATTATGGATATATGATACATTCTTTAGACTATTTCTATTGATGAATTATTAATTTTATTATATCAAACAATAAGTACTTAACAGGAAAAATACCAGAAAAATAAAGTATTGTATTTTTAATATTTATTGAGTATGGAAAAGCATCAAAATTTTCAACATTAACTTTTTTAGTGTACAAAATCTAAAAAAGAACAAATAAATTATTATATCAACTATAATGAAAATAGCAATAGAACTCTACAAAAAAATTAATCTTTACTTCAATTATCACACCTAAAAGAGAGCATCAGAAATAAAAACCTCTGTGAACTACAGTGTAAATACAAACAGAAGTTCACCACAACAATAATCTTTGCTTCAGCTGTCACACCCAAGGCTGGCTTCACACATGAAAACTGCATTTTCCATACACAAGTATTGCTTACACTGGCACTTAGGATTTGTTTTCCAGTTCTTTCCTGTAGGGCACAGTTGACTTCTGTTTGGTTTTCCTATTGTCATAGGAAATTTTTGTGATACTGCACCTGCCTGTTCGCCTGTCAGCTTACCAGTATGCTCCGCAAGTATTATGCATAGTTCCTGGGCAGAAACATTTTGTTTTTCCTCTGCTGTAAATGATCTCTTGTGAGTTCCAGTCCCAATCTTCTGAGAAAATTTCTTCAGGATATTTTGCACTGTTACTTTCTTTGTAAACTATTGAACTATTTATATCACACATGTTTGGGATCGATTAAAACACAACCATTGACCAATGCTTTATGGTTCTTTTCTTTTTCTTTCTTTTTTCTTGGTACTGGAAATCAAATTCATAACCTCATGCTTGCCAGGCAGGTGCTATGCTGCTAAGCTATATCCCCAGCAAAGCTTTATGTTTTGAGTGACATCACAAGTGTAGTATGACTCATCAACATCTCTTCCTTTGGTTTTGTTGCAGAAAGTTACTATCTCAGGTTTCCATTTTGTTGCAGTTTCTCTATTAATATTTCCATTGTGGTACAGCATTGGCATTAGCAGTAGCAGTTTGTTTTTCTTTGCCATATATGAGGCCAGTGTTAACATCTTTCTGAAGTCCAAAGATTGTACTGTGCAGTTCTCTGTTTTGAAATTGCATCATTTCATTTGGAATTTCTGCTTTGTTCTTGAGTACAGATCCTACACTGGTCAACTTGTGCTCTACTAGCAAATGTAACATCATTTGGAAACTGGTAAACTTAACTGTCCAATGTCGAATAACTGTCCCAATTGGAAGATGGAAACAAGTCTGTTCACAACACCATTTGATTTATTGCTATACGAATAAGAACCTGGAGGCTGAGTTCCAGGCTAAATTTCTAAATCAAAAGCATAATAAGTCTTTACCATCTACAAGGGAATAAATTTTTATGCCATATATTGAAGTATTTTGGCGCGTATACTGCCTGAAGCAACAGTAACCATGAAATGTTGCAAGACATTCATCAATAGTCATGTATTCAGATAGTGTGTAAATTGTTTGACAGTTACCCACAAGTCTCTTAAACAGAGTGGATAGCAGCCAGATTATCAGTTCTTTTTCATTCTTAGCAAGTGATTTTGTCGTGAAACCTCAGGCAGTTTTGAAGGAAACCAAATCCCCTCAATGTTATCATTGTTCTATAAACCTCAAGCCCATACCCATTGCTTTTTGATGTCTTTTACATTCTTATGATTGCCATGAAAAAGCCCTGCTAAGTACAGCAGACCTATGAATGCTTTCAGTTTAGCTAGTGAGGCATCATAATACATTTTTGAGTATGAGTATTGCTGCATACAGAACATTTCTCTTGTATTTCAGCATTTGTAGCATTTCATTTGTTACAAACAATTTCCAACATTGAATGGCAGTGCTGGCATTCCATCCAATAGATTTCATCCCTGCCAAGAGCCTCACTATAGTTTGGAACCTAATTGTAACATTAGATTGTTCCATTTGGTTTTATGACTGTTGTACCCTTTCTGCTAGTCAAATATGTACTCACATTGCTGTTCTCTGTCATCTGTGTCAAGTGTGTCCGCATTCCCTGTGTCTGTGTGTTTCATTATCACAGGAACTTTGCCTCACATGGTCAACATCAAAGTCATTACTGTCTTCATCATTTGTGCATGAATGAGCTGATAATTCACTTTCAGTCTCCTCCAAACCTTGTGAATCTGGTTTCTCATGTGCCACTGAACTAAATTGGGCTACTTCTACCAGAAAAATGAAAAGAAAACTTTCTTTAAAACAAATCCTGAATGCGCAGAAATTTAGCATTGAGCATTCCTGGGTAAAATTCATCTGTTGCTACTTTGGATCTCTTGTATACACCTTGCTGTGTGTCTGCTAAGTGAGTGAATGCACAGATGGTTTTTTCCTTTCCCTAGGCACAGCTATGGTAAGTTACACCCACTTTCCACTTATGATAAAATACATGTTTCCATGAGTGGC
Source organism: Dasyprocta punctata (assembly GCA_004363535.1). NCBI lineage: Eukaryota > Metazoa > Chordata > Mammalia > Rodentia > Dasyproctidae > Dasyprocta > Dasyprocta punctata. The sequence goes on from RJWM01000946.1 coordinate 76,333, forward strand.
GTGGGTATATTTTACCCACTATGATGCTTAGATAAACATATATAAAACCTATTAGACAAAGCATTATGTGGGTAAAAGTCCCAGTTTGCCAATTGTGCACAAATGCACACACATTGCCAAACCTCATACCAAGTGGATAAACAGGAAGATTGCTTCCTATTTTCCTCAGGCATGGCTGTTGAGCCGCACAGCTCATTACTATTATGCTAAAGTTATATACTGTGGTTAAAACTTAGAAAATCTTACCTTACTGGTTTTTTTTGTTTGTTTGTTTGTTTGTTTTCATTTTGTTTTTTTGTGGCACTGGGGATTGAACTCACAACCTCACGCCTGCCAGACAGGCGCTTAAGGCACTGAGCCAAACGCCCAGCCCTTAATCTTGCTGTTATAAGTTTGTATGAATCTATAAAAACTCATCCTTCCAGTTTTTAAGTATTTGCAACATTTTGCATCAGAGCAATAAAAATGAGAAAAAATTGACATTGTTTTGAAAATCTGAAGCCTCTTCATATTTTAGAATTCTAAGGATTTTATAAATATGACATATACGGCTCTCATACTGAGAGCAGCTACTTTATTCCTGTCCTCTACCCTATTCCGTCTGTTTTGTTTGTTTGCTTGCTTTTGGTTTTTGGCCTCTAAAGAATTTGGAGAGAAAATTTTCCTTACTAGCTTTTTCTTAGTGGTCATTCTTTTCACCCAGTGGCAGGTGATTTTTTTGTATAATTAGAATATTTATGATTTTGTACCAATGAAGAATAATAATAGCACTTTGGAGCTCTTGATTAAAAAGAAAAAATTAAATGATTTACCTTCTTTTTAATCTACTTCACTTAGTCCAAATACGTAATTTAAGGAAGTTTTATGTAACTTTTATTTTATTTATTTATTTATTTTTTTTTGCGGCACCGGGGATTGAACTCACAACCTCGCGCCTGCCAGGGCAGGCGCTTAAGGCACTGAGGCTAACTCCCAGCCCTGGATTTTTTGAGGCAGGGTCGCACTATGTAGCTCAGGCCGGCCTTGCGCTCGCGTTGTAGCCCAAGCCGGCCTCGAACTCAAGACGCTCCTCCTACCTCAGCCTCCTGAGTGCTGGGATTAAAGGCGTGCGCCACCACGCCCGGCTATGTAACTTTTAAATAAAAAATTTCAAAATTGACATCTAGATTTAGTCTGCCTATAGTCATCCATGCAGGATCCAGTTAGCTAGTAGTGTTAGACCAGTGTCCTAATAAAAACAGCTTAGAAAGTTAATTTGAAGACTGCAGGAAATTCTCTTAGTGGTGGGCCAGAGTTTCAGAGAAGGGAGAATTTTATAGATACGAGTTTTCTTTTCCTATGGGTAATATCTAAGGAATACTTGTGGATGTCGTAGGAAACTGTGGGTTTAAATAGTACAACTATGTAAACTATTCCCGCAAGACAGAAAAAGCAGCACAAAGTTTTCTGTGATACCATCGGGTGTATCAAACATAAAGAGATTTGCCCCTGAGTAACTTCTTTGATTCCTAGGGCTACCAAGTGTGGCAGACTTAAAATATAAGCAGAAAAGTGTTGGAAAATCAGAGGTGGAGCTTTTTGTATTTTTGTTTTAAAAATTAAATTTGTTATCTGTTTTGACTTGGTCATTTAACAGTAAGCTTTCAGTGGAAACATTAGGGGCTAGGAAAAACTGAAAGTTGACTAAGTCTTACTAGGACAGCCATCTAACTTGAACTCGACACTCACTATACAGTAGCCTAATAGAGAAGGTTCACCCCTCTATCGAGAAAGATATCAGGATTCTTGGCAAGTTGTATATGCAAGTAAAAATTACAGGAGTCACTGAAGGACATGTTTTTTTTTGTTTTTGCTTTTGTTTTTTTTTTTTTTTTTGTGGCACCGGGGATTGAACTCACAACCTCGCGCCTGCCAGGGCAGGCGCTTAAGGCACTGAGCCAAACTCCCGGCCCTGACATGTTTAATTCTATGACTAGAACAAAAAGGGAAACAGCTAATAAAAACAGAACCGGAAATGATCCATGTCATTCGGGCACATTTAGGTGACAAGCACTTTTAATAACTATGATTAATTCGTCAAGAAAATGGAGGAAACTATGGAGAAAAGGGATTAAAAAATTAAGATTTTCATTAAAATACTGGAATATATAAAAAGATTAAATAGAAATTAAGACAAAAAATTCTGGAGTTAAAAACTCATTAAAGCCAGATGTGATGGTACCTGCCTGTAATCCCAGCACTTTGGGAGAGTGAGGCAGTGGGATTGCAAATTCGAGCCCAGCCTGAGCATCTTAGCAAGTTAACAAGACCCTGTCTCAAAATAAACGAAAAACCAGTATTTGAGATGTACCTTGAGTCAGTCCCTAGAGCTGGGAAAGGAAAAAAAAAAAAAAAAAAAAAAAAAAAAAAAAAAAAAAAAAAAAAAAAAAAAAAAAAAAAAAAAAAAAAAAAAAAAAAAAAAAAAAAAAACCCAACTCATTACATGGATATAGTAAACAATTGAACATAACCAAAGACAGGCCAGTAGGAAATATTAAACCGAAAAAATTGAGATAAAATACAAAATGAATTTAGAGATTTGTGGTATACTTGAAAAGATCTGACTTACATATAATTGAATTACCACAGGAAAGAAATAGAATTGGTTAGAAGTTTTGAAGAGAAACTGTATAGGATGTTCCAAACTAATAAAATGTATCAACTCAGAGATTTAAGGTATTTTGTTTACTGTAAGCAGGATGTTTACAAAGGAAACCACGTGGATACATCATAGAAAGATTGCTGAAGACTAAAGTTAAAAAATGCTTTAAATCAGCCTGAGTAAAAGGCATAACTTTCAGAAGAGCAACAATAAGACTGACGGTAGACTTCTTAACAAAATAAATTGAACTGTTGGAAGAAAATAGGAGCTGGCCTAAAAGTCTATGTGTCCAGCAAAATATTCTTCACAAATGAATGTAGTTTAAAAAAATCATTTCCAGACCCAAGAGGATTGTAACTAACAACCCAGGTTAAATTAAATGAAAAACCACCAACAAAATATGTCAACATAGTGAGCTGGGAGGAAGAATGTTATACTGTGGAATCAGTGAAATGAAGAAAAGATTGAAGAATAGTGAAAGGATAAATATGTGAGTAAACCTCAGTAGGTACTGACTGAAAAATTTAACAGTAAGATCTTTTGGGACTGAAATATAAGTAGAGAACACAATAACAAGCAGAATGTAAGAAAGGAAGCGTAGTTAAAATATTACAAAATTTTGTTGTTATTGAGGCCATGGTAAAGGAATCAAAGCTAATAAGTCAACAATGTGTGTAAACTGTGATAACCAATAAAAGAACAATTTTTGAAACAGTGAGGTACTGAGAGAAAAATTAAAAAAAAAAAAAACAGAAAGTGATCAGTTTATATAAAAAATGTCTTGGGCCAGGGATTTAGCTCAGCAGCATAAGAGCCTACCTGATAAGCATGAGGTTGTGAGCTCAATCCCTGGTACCAAAAAACAAAACAAAACTGGTAAGTCAAATAAAAAGTGAGATGATAGGGATAAAGCTGTGTATTTTAACAGTAGAATTGTATTTTTTTTTCAAAATTTGACTAAAGAAAAATATTTTCTAGGTTAAAATTATGAAATATGTAAATATTTCAGCTCACAACTCATGTATGTGCACTTTTCTTTTTTAAACAGCTTCTTTGTGATATTGGCCATAGTGAAGAAAAACTGGGTTTTAACTATGAAGATATCATAATTTGGTAAGTGTAATTTACTTATCTTTCCCATCCCTTCTACATTTTAGTATTTCAAGTTTGGTAATTTTAAGTGTGAAATCAGTTGATGTAGCACCTCATAATTTGATTTTGTAGAAACAGCTGCTTGAAAACTAGAAAAATTCAAGATCTTCAGTGGTCTTATTTTGTGGCTCTTACTTGATATTTTATAATTACCGCTACCTAGAGTTCTGTAATTTAAACTTATAAGTTAAGTCTGAAAATTTCAGACTCAATTTCTCATGTACTTGTCAGGAATGAGAACCTGTAAATGTGGGTCTTACCTAATAGAAAATGCTCTTAGGCAAACGATTTATCCAAGCATACTGCTAGAGATAGAAGAGTGTAATTTTATAACATCTTTTTGGTGTCTTGAGGTATTAGAATTAATACAGTGTCAAATTAAAAAGCTTATGCACAGCAAAAGAAACAGTCAACAAAGTGAAAAGAAAACCAACAGAATGGAAAAAAATTTTTGCCAGTTATTCCTCAGAGGAATAATACTTCAAATGTATAAAGAAATCAAAAAAAGTTAGACACCCCCCAAAAAACCCAGTCAAAAAATGGGCAAGTAAAGTGAATAGGTACTTGATAGACAAAGAAGTATAAATGATGAATATGTACATGAAGAAATGTTCAACTTCTCTGGCCCTTAGAGAAATTGAAATGCAAACAACACTGAGATTCCATTTTACCCCAGTAAGAATGACGATCATCACAAAATCAAATAATAAGTAGCACAGTTAAGACTGTGAGTCAAAAGGAACCTTTCTACATTATTGGTGTGAATGTCAGCTACTCTAACCACTGTGGAAATCATGTGGAGAGTCTTCAAAAAACTAAAACTAGAAATTTCATTAGACCCAGCTATTGCCTTTCTAGGTATCTTCCCAAAATAGTTAAAGGCATCATATTACATACATACTCATGTTTATAGTTATGTAATTTGCAATAGCTAAATCTTAGAAGCAGCCTGTATGTCTATCAACAGATGAATGGATAAAAGAAAATATGGTGTTTACATACAGTAGAGTACAACTCTTAATGGATGCACCTCGAGACCATAATGTTAAATGAAATAAATCAGATATACAAGTTTACCTGTAGTATGGTTTCTCTTATATGAGAAACTCAAATTTTAGATAAAGAGCAAGATAAAAGATAATGGGAAGTAGGGAGATAGATCCTTCTCAAATGGAAAGGGAATCATGAGATGGAGGCAGGGAGGGAAAGAAGGTTGAAAAAATGCAAACATGCCCTAAAAAAAAAAAAAAAAAAAAAAAACGAAACTGATGCACTGATTTGAGCCTGGTGTTGCAACAGTTTTAATTATTTGTGTATTTTTAAACCAGTGATTTTTTTGTGAGGTTTGAGCAGCAAGGCATGTTAAGGGGAATAGATTGTAGAGGCATGTGATAGAGCTTGACAAAAGCATAATTTCCCATTGCCTATATGGAGTGAATGACCAGATGGGATAAAATTCAGTCACATTTGCTTGACTGACAGGAATGTGTCAGGAGGCACTGATTGAAAATGACTTTATGTCAAGTGAAGTCTCAATGGCTTGTCTTATGTGGTTTTTGTAAATATGAAATGTGGTTAGATGAAATTAATCACGTATGACTAGACATTTTGCATATCTCGGCAGAGGAAGAATTCGATGTAATCAGATATCTAATAAGAAAATCTGAAATCTGAAACATTCCAAAATTGAAAATTTTCTTAGCGTCATGTCAGTGTTGGAAAAGTTTTGGATTTTGGATTTTCAGATTGATAGTGTTCAGTTGGTACATTCTGTTCAAATACAACGGTACCTCAGTTCACTAATTTAACTCTTTCTACAATTGTGGCAGCGAAATGAATTGGATGAGAATGGAATCAACATTGACCCTAACCACTGAATTTGATTCAGTTCTTGTCCAGTTTGATTTGCAACTAGAATCATGAAAAGAAGTTAATGAACCAACGTATCACTGTATTTCAAAATCTGAAACACTTCTCATCCTAAACATTTTGGTTATAGGATACTTAACTCGTACAGTAATTTTATGTGTATTTGAAACTCATGCAACAAAATTTTCTTTGTTTTCATACAGTTTGCGGTTAGCTTTATTAAATGAAGCAAAAGAAGTGCGAGCAGCAGGTCTACGAGCACTTCGATATCTTATTCAAGATTCTAGTATTCTGCAGAAGGTGCTAAAATTGAAAGTGGACTACTTAATAGCAAGGTAATTTCCCTAGAGTGTGTGTTTGTAAAATTTTGTATCACTTTTCAGCCTGTGCACTGTAAAGTGTGCAGATTTTTAGTGTAAAACTTGGTAATTTTATAAATACAACCAAGTAAGATTTAAAGCATTTTCAGCCTTCCAGTAAAACTCCCTTATTCCTTCAATGAGTAGTAAATGTTATTCTGATTCTTCTATTTCTGGAGTATCATGTTGGAAGCATATAGTAGTCTTTTCCTTCTTTATTATATGTGATTCATCCATGTTGATGTGCTTGTGGTTTTTTTTAGTGGACATGTAATGTTTTGTTTTATGATTTGACCATTCTGCTGATTTTTCTAGACTGCTTTTAGTGTTTTGCTATTGTGAATAAAGCTACACTGAAAATTCTTATGTAAGTCTGTCGGTGGACACATGCATTCATTTCTCTTACATATATGTAGAACTGGAATTGCTGGGATATAAGGTATATTTGTTTAGTTTTAGTAAATATTGTTAATTAGCTTTCTAAGCGATTGTACTGATTTATAATATTACCAGCATTTTATGAGAGTTCCAGTTTCTTCATGTCAGCATTTGCAGTTTTTAAGTCTTCAATTGTAACCTGTCTGGTGTGGTTTTCATGTGGGTTCTTATTTTAGTTTTAATTTTTGTTTCCTTGATGAGAGATGATATTAAGTAATTTTTGGTTTTTTGTTGCCAATGTGATTAGCCTTTCTTGTCTTTGCTTATTGGTAAATTGGATTATCTGTGTTTCTTGTTATGTAGGAATTCTTGATGTCTTCTGGAAATGAGTCTTTGCAGGTATATATACTGAGAATATCTTCAAGTATGCCTTCCCATTTTGATCTTTTAATGGGTCTTTGATGAACAAAAGTTCCAATTAATGAAATCCAAAGTGTTCTATTTTCTTCAGTCGGTCTTTGTCTGTTCTTACAGTAGTGTCTTCCTATTTTAAATACTCAGTTTTCCAATACATCTTCATTATTAATGTGAGTGCTTTCAGTTTTCTTCTTGAAGAATATCTTGGCTGTTATGGGTTCTGCATTTGAATATAAATTTTAGAATCACTTCTCCATTTCTCCATACCTTGCTGGGATTTCAGTAGGTATTACATTAATGTTCTAGATTAATTTAGGATGCATGGACTTGTAATTGAATCTTCCAAACATAACTTTTTGGATACTTTGATTTTTTTTTTTTTTTTTTTTTTTTTCCTGCACCGGGGATTGAACTCACAACCTTGCGCCTGCCAGACAGGCGCTTAAGCCACTGAGCCAAACTCCCGGCCCTTATACTTTGATTTTTTTAACAAAATTTTGTAATTTTCTCAAGCAGAGGTATTGAACTGTTCTAAGGTTTATTTACATTTGTTAGGCTTATGTAAATAACAGCATTGATACAAAATTTTTATTAGGTTTTAGCTACTCACATGTAGAAAAAATTAGGGGAAGGTATTCATTACTTACCTAGCAGACTTGCTGAATTTACTTTAGTTTTTTTGTTGTTTTACAGTACTGGGATCAAAGCCAGGGGCACTTAGCTACAGAGCTACATTTCAGCCCAATTTTATAATTTTTATTTTGAGGCAAAATCTGGATAAATTGTGCTGGCTGGCCTTGAACGTGCTGTCCTCCTGCCTCAGCCTCTGAAAGAGCTGGGATTATAGGCATGCATGGGTCACTTAGTTTTACTTGTTCATAGATTATATTGGATTTTCTTTGTATATAAGCTTTAATTACACATAATGGTTAATTTATTTCTTCTTTTTCAATCATTTTATCTTTGTTTCTCTTGCCTTACTGTACTTGCTGGAATACTGCATTAAGTAGAAATGAACAGTGTTTTGCTACTAAGCTTTGGTAGGAAAGTGTTCAGTATTTCACCATTAGATATACTTTGTATAGGCTTTGAGTAAATTTTCTTTCAAGTCCTACTTTGTGTTCTTGAAATGAACACCATTTATTCATGGTTCCTTGCTCTTTTTTTGTATAACTGAATTTGATTTGCTAATATTTTGTACATTTTTGCACCTATGTTCATGAGAGGTATTGTTATCTTTTCATTCCACTGATATCTTTGATTTTGGTATCAGGAGTATGTTTCATAAACATCTAAAAAGTATTGTTCTCATTTCATTTCATGGGAGATTTTTATGTAAGATATATGTTGACTTCACCCCTACATAATTACTAGAATTTCCCAGTGAATCTTATTGGTCTGAGTTTTCATCTTGCTTATTATCTAATTTTGATTTATTATCTTGCTATTTGTAATCTATTTTTCACATCTCTTCTTCTTGTATTTTTCCTTTTTAATCAAGAATTTTTTTCCTCTTCTATTAGTATCTTAGTATCTTGGAATAATTGCCCTGGTGATACATCCCTGGAGATATATCCTATATCCTCAAAATGCTAAAGTCTACTACCACTTTTATTATTATCAGAACAGTGCAAGAAACCTATTACAGTTTATGTCTTCTCTATTCTGCTTTTTTTTTTTTTTTTTTTTTTTTGCGGCACCGGGGATCGAACTCACAGCCTCACACCTGGCTGACAGGCGCTTAAGCTGCTGAGCCAAACTCCCGGTCCTGGTTTTTTTTTTTTTTTTTTTTTTTTTTTTTTTGAGGCAGGGTCGCACTATGCAGCTCAGGTTGGCCTTGTGCTCACGTTGTAGCCCAAGCCGGTCTCGAACTCAGAACGCTCCGCCTACCTCAGCCTCCGGAGTGCTGGGATTAAAGGCGTGCGCCACCACGCCCGGCTTCTATTATGCTTTTTATCTATCATTACGATTTACTTCTTACATGAGCGTTTTAGGTAGTTCACTTACTATTTTAAATTGCAACTTTTATTTACTTAGGTTGTTTACCTGTTTCAGTATTTGTCCTTTTTGTGTTTATTTCCATGCTTTCAACTTGGGTCACTTTTTTTCTATTTGATGAATTTCTTTTAGTATGTATGTATTTTTTGTAGTGTAAACTTTGAACAGAGGTGGACTTTCTTCTCTTGTACTTGTCTGTAAATTGTCTTCATAATCGAAAGCTATTTTTGACACTGGTCATTATTTTGCATTGCCTATAAGTTGTCTTCTTCCTTTGTCTTTCCTTTTAAACTATTAGGTAGTAGCTTCTCTGCTTTGTAAATGGTATCTTTTTTATTCCCTTCCTACTATAAAGATTTTTTTATCTTTATATTCTATCGCATTTTCTGTAGTCCAACTGTCCATGCTGGATCTTTTCACTATACCCTATATCTCTGATGTTTTTGTCGTAGTTTTCAGTCTTTTTGGCAGTGGTTCTTTCTACTTATTATATTATATTCTAGTCTGTCTTGCTAATAATAATAAATCAGTCTCTTCTATTCATCATTTAAATTATTGTCTTATGGTTTATTTTATTTTTTAAGACTTTCAGGTCTCTTTCTTTTTGTCTTCCTTTTTTTAAAACAACTGTAGTTATTTTGAAATTCCTTCTGATACCTCCAGTATGTGAATTACTTGTATTCTATGTCTGTTGTCATTTTTACTTTTCGAAATTTTGGTCCTGAGCAGCTCTGTTTGTTTTGCTTGCTTGTTTGTCTTAAATCACGCCTCATTCCAACTAATCAAGTATCAACATTGGTATTTGAAATTACGGACTCCAGATAATTATTTTCCTTTTATTCTGGAGTGCTGATTTATTACACTGATTCTGTTACACTTGGTTTTAGTTTTGTCTTTGATCATAGGAAGTGTCAATTTGGGACCTCAAGTTAAAGTGTAGATATTTATCAGAACCTCTTCACCCTGGGCAGCCTTGAGCCCTAAGCTTTAGACTATTCCATACTGGCTGACATCACTGCTACATTACTTTACTTTTCCGAGTAGCTTTTTTGCTTGGTTTCTTGGAGTCCTATCCTGCTTTTATATAACATAGAATCTGGCAGTTGTCTTGGAGAGACTTTGCATGCAATTTTATCTCACTTCCCTGTGCTTTCTTGTCTTTGGGATTTGCCCCTCAACCCTAACCAACCATTTGAAGTGCGCCGAAGTTAAGCCTCTGTCTAGTCTAGCCTGGCTTTTGCTTTCTGCTAGAACTGTGTCCCCAAAGCTAGAGATTGACCAGTGCTCCAGGGAAAAAACCTGTGAATGTTTGAATTCCCTTATGGCTTTTCTTTTGAGAGATTATTCTCCATTGTCCTTTTTAAGAGTTGTTTTATGAAGTAATTTTCAAATATTATAGTTGCTTTTGGCAGGAGGGTTGGTCTGATCCAAGCATTTTTAGTAATAGCCAGAAATGGGATTCTGTGTCCATTTACTTTATTTTTATTTTGGGGTTTTTTTTTTGCCACACTGGAGCTGGAACCTCTTTAGTACATAGTAGTCAAGCACTCTTTTATTACTGAGCTCTACCCCAACCCCCACTAACTTTGTAGTAGTGTCACTCTACATTAATACCGTTTAGACAAAAGTGAGTTTTCAATAGCAATACTGTTCAATATTAGAATACTGAACTACCTAAACAGAAATTTGAAATAAAAAAGTTCTACCATATAAAATATTCTTTTAACTTAGGTAAAAAACTTTTACAAAGAAATGTCAGCTAAGTGATATTTGACCAAGTATTTATCTTGAAGAGAATTTAGAATTTAAGTTGGATTTTAGTAAAGTAGAATTTTTGTGGATATTACGTAAGAGAATTAGTATGGTATATAAAATTTAAGCATTGGTTAAAATCACAATTAAACAAGCTTCAGGTATTTTCCCTTTATAGTTTTTATAAAATGTCTATGGATTTTATCTATAAAACTTTTTCTGTAGATTTCTGATTCTTTGATTATAGATGGTATTTTGAATTTATTGGTACTATATTTTCCTGCTTTTAAATGAAAAAATAACTGTTCTATAAAAACAAGTATTTAGAGAAGTATAGGTTAACTAAACAAATATTTGCTGTTGATAGAAAAGCATATATTAAAGTTTTAATATAGGATACTAACATGAGGACATAATGGTATTACAATAGAAGTTGTTTTTTAAGATTTTTATCAGTGATTAATATTTTGTGTGTCATTTAGGTGCATTGACATTCAGCAGAGCAACGAGGTAGAGAGAACACAAGCACTTCGATTAGTCAGAAAGGTATGCTCTATATGAGAGTAAAAGCAAATTTATGGTTTTTATCATTTTTAGATTAGAGTGTTATGAAATCTTTCTATTAAAATATAACGCCTAAATTGCCATTAAACATTTTTATTTTGCTAAGTATGAATTAAGTAAAACTATTAAACTTTGAGGTAAGCATACTTTGTGTAATTGTTCTGTGTGATTGGAGATAGTTAGGACAATATTCTTACATTTTTCTTCCTTCAGTAGAAATGTAAATATAATTACTGCTTTGATAAGTTGTTAGAGAAAGAGATTAGTTGTTCTCCATACTGATTTTCTCATGACTGTATGCTTGTGGTTAAACTATTAAATAGTTGCACAGCAGATAAAAGCTTGTTCTAAAGATGAATTTGGATATAATTTGTGGATGGTTATAGTAAACATTTCAGTCATCAAACGATATTTAAAAGATCACAATTTAAACTTCGTAAGGAAAGGTTTTAAAGATGATCTGTAAAGCTTCTCATGAGAGACTTCATAGAATTGCTGGTGTTGTTTAATGTGATGTCCCAACAGCCAAGCAACAGAACGATAGTTGAGATTTTTAGTAGAGATTGTTCCTCTTGTCCTACCTTTGAATTTATTGCATGCCCCAGAATGGTGGACTGTTGAGTTAGTTACAGATAGTACCCATAGTTGGCCATAGTGAAAAACAAGAAAATAGATGAGTTAAGTCTTAAAAGAGGTTTGAAACTCTACTAACAGTATTGGAGATAGGTTTGTTCTAAGTTGTAAACCATTGTATCAGGACGTGATTGGCTTTTCATGATCTGAAGTTTTAATTTATTCATAAGTCCCAAAGAATCTAGAGCAACTTTTGAATTTTTGGGTTATATATGTCAATATTTATCCTGCTGGGAACTAGAATATATAATTAATATATTAAAAATAGCAAGCTATTGCATGTAAACATGAATAACATATTATTATGAAAATAGTGTTTTCCAACACGTTTCCAGTTTTTGGAGCTCTTTGATGTATGTCTTGATTAGAAGACAGCCAGGTGGTTACAGTATTTGCTTCCTCATTCAGTTAGTTATTCTATCACATGACTCTAGAAAACTTCTATATATATTTGTGTTAGAGTAAGAATGAAAAAGACTAATGTCTTTTTGTTGCTATGGAAATATGGTAGTTATAATTTTGCGGAGCTTCAGAATTTTTCTTGCTGCTCTAGAAATCACTTTCAGAAGATAACTTCAAATAGATTTGAACAATTAAATTTAGCTTCTTTGAATTGTTTAGTAAATGTTTCATTTTGGTATGCTAAAATACTTTGTGCAAGTTAAAATTTATAAACTAGTTCAATAAAAGTAAACTGACTCAGATATCATTTATTTGGTAAATATATTTGGTATCATAGCATATTTAGTGTCATATTTGGTTATGATAATTGGTAATTTGAGTCAGATATCATTTGTGAATCCAAAAGCAAGAAAACTGCTCACACTTGGTAGGATCGAGGTTCAAAGGAGGAGTTGTAGCTGGCCTAGGGTTTCTCTTTCTTTGGTTTAGCTAAAAGGATTAGTTAAAGGTAAAACATATTTACTGAATAAACAGTGACCTTCATGGGCCAGAGAAACCATAATTTCATTAGTACTTTTAGCATTTGAAGTACATGTTTCTTTATTTTCAAGAACACTTTGGCAATTGAAATAGTACTTACTGTTTTTATTTTATGCATTCAAAATAGTTTTGAAAAATTTACTGTTTTAGGATGACTCACTCTATGACTACTCATGTTACTCTTCCTTTCTTTCACCTGTCTCATTCATTTGGAGGATTATCTACTTGCTTTTATTCTTTCAGCATCATAATTTCTTTTTAATTCCCCTTTCTCTCCATCCAGGTAATCCTTTCTAGTTTTGTTTTACATATTTTCTGTATAATTTTCCCACTGGTCAGGTTTTGCTACTGTTTTTTTTTTTTTTTCCTAATTAAATTTTACTTGCTACTGAACTAATTTAAGCTGCTATTTTCTTAATTTATAATTTTTTATTTAGATTAGGCATGATTAATTTGTTTTCCAGTTATTAAGATTTCATTTGATGCTGTCATGTGCACTTGTTGCACAGAAAGACAGTGGCAAAGCTAGAACAAAAATTTAGATTTGCAAGCATACATTGGCCAATGAATATTAACTACAATCTGCTTGACATTCAGAACTCACTCTTGGTCTAATCAGTTGTATCTGTCTGACCTGTCTTATTATGCTACTCTGCTGGTACACAAGTTACCACCACCTTTACAATTGTTGCTTGCTTCTTACTCCTTTCATTTCATTTCCACCTCTTGTCATAGTATATTCATCTTCCAATCTCAGCTCAGACTTTAGAAATTCCTCCTAAAGAACTGAGGACTTCTATAATTTCTTGATATTATTCCACAAATTTATTACCTAGTTGTTATTTTATGTACTTCTGCCCTATTATTCCAGAAGGGATTACGTACAACAGTGATGGCATTCTGTGGCTTCTCCCTTATTGGGTATTCATTGATTTATGAAGAAAGCATTGTCTGATTTACACAGAATTAAAAAGTTCTCTGCGTATATTATATTACCCTGGCAAATAATCCCCATTTAATTTGTGAAAATGCAAATTTTATGTGTTTTTTCCATAGCACAATCTATTGAATTTAGTAGATAAATGAGATTCATAATGTAAAAATGTTGTACTGTCCTTGAAATTCTAGAAATTTTAGGTTCATACACATCTTTATTCTCTAAATGAGCAAACTGAGACACAAAGAGGATAGATTTGCTGAAGGTAACATAATTTATTAATAGCATATTCAGCTCTCAGAGCCAAATTGTCTGGCTTTTTAGCTAACTCTTCAGAATATTTTACATGCATTCTGAAGTTTTGAGACATTTTGTTCTAGACTCTGTTTGAGCCAGTAATAGACTGGTAAGTAGTAAAACACAAATCAGTATAAAAGGTTAAAATTTTTTCATTCAGGGAGATCAGTTTCTGTGTCTCATTCCCCTTCCTCCTCCTTTTCATTTCTCCCTTTTGTGATTACTACAGATAAGGAAACTTGTTTAGATTCTGTGGTGATTAGAAATATATTTTATGGTCGTGCATCATATAATTTCAGCTGAACTTTGTAGTACACTTAACGGTGCTTAAACAAAATAAACTATCTATAAGTACTCTAACCAACAAAGAACTGTACTGTGATCTCCCATAGTCCTTAATTGCACAGTATATCTTTCATTTAATTATATTGCATCCTGTAATTGTTTCATTGCATAAGTCTTTTTTTTTTTTTTTTTTTGTACCGGGAATCAACTCATAACCTTGCACCAGGTAGGCACTTAGGCCACTGAGCTAAATCCCCAGCCCTATTTTTTGAGACAGGGTCTCACTATACAGTTCAGGCTGGCCTTGAACTTGCTTTGTAGCCCAGACTGGTCTCAAACTCACAACGATTCTCCTGCCTCAGCCACCCATTACATAAGTTTTTATTTTTCCAATAGGCTTATAATTTCTGTAACATTCAGGACAGATTAATTTTCTCACTACATGAATAAAGAAAATGTTTTTCTTTTGTCACTGTAGGGACCTTTTATTTTAAAATACTTTGTCTACTGAATAGTCTTCATTAAAGAATGATTAGCCAATTTATTTTCTGTTTTTTAAATTATAGATATACGTTGTCTGTGGTCAGTATTCCAAATGCAGTGTGTTATTGGCAGTTAGGTTTTTTATTCTGTGTGAGATTTATCCAAAATATTATCACCAGATAATGTACTGTTTTCATCAGGATTCTTTTCTATTACTGGGGTTCAAGCCAGGGCGTTTTATGTACTGGCAAGTGCTCTACCACCGAACTACATCTTCTCCCTTTTTAAAATTTTATTTTTTATTTGATTGTTTATTGGTACAATAAATTTTATTTTGAGACAGGTTCTCACTAAGTTTCCCAGTTGGCCTTGAATTTGTAGTCTTCCTGCCTCAGCCTCTTAAATAGCTGATATGATAGGAGTGTACTCCTGCAACAACCTAGTATTGTTGATATAAAGAAAGGTGATTGTGATAAATAATTTTTCCTACTGGTGTAATAACAAATTACTGATGGGGGCTACAAGTAAAGATTGCAGACTTCATTAGTAATGGAATCTGTTGCAGCAAAGTGAGCATGAATAAAAGCCTAAATTAGTTTGGTGGGAGGTAGATGTGGTAATAAAGATGTTCATGAGATATACTGAGGTAAGAATCAGGTTGTAATGGTATAGTAATAGTATGTCGACTGTTGTTGACACCACTGAATGACTTTGTGTACAGTCTGAAAAACTGTAAGATACAGTTCCTATTTTAGAGTACCTTAGAATCTCAGGAACACTAAACCTTTTTGTTCAACTAATTTATAGTCTTGACTATTAGAAAAATTCAAAAACGTTTTTCTGTACTAGTGATTATTAACATTGGTTACCTCAATTATTAGCTATAGTAATCCTTTGAAATATTCTTATGAAACCAGAAGGATATAAAATGGTGGCTACATATATAAATATTCTGTGGTCTTAAAACTCCCTCAGTTAGAATACAAATAAACATGCATCATACTGTATCGTAAATAACTTCCTTTTCTTGTCCTTGTTACAGATGATTACTGTGAATGCTTCCTTGTTTCCTAGTTCTGTGGCCAACTCATTAATTGCAGTTGGAAATGATGGACTTCAAGAAAGGGACAGAATGGTCCGAGCATGCATTGCCATTATCTGTGAACTAGGTCAGAATTTTCTTCAAGTAGTAAAATATAGCATTTTATAAAGAATATATATTTCCTAAGGCTTTTAATATGTAATTTATTTAATTATTAGTACACAAATAGGAAAAGATTTATTTCTGGTAGGAAAGTAGAAGACTTGTTATTTAACAAATAATTTGAAAGGGATATTAAAACTGTATAAACCTTGAAGTTTTACTCATCATGAAATTTAGTGTATAAGTTGCCTAAAATCTTTAATTAGAATATAGTTCCTTGAAGTCTTATCATTTTAACATTAATCACACTATATGATAAAGATGTTTACACTGAAGAGAAGAACTAAATCCTACCACGGAGGATTTTAAAATACTGTCCACAGTACCTGTTGGTTTATATACAAATTTAGAAATATGATTAATGAAATTTAGAACATAAAAAATTTTAATATATGTCAATGAATGAAATGCCTGGAAAGCTATACTCATAGTTAGCATGTTATTTATAGATGCTTTTATAAATAAACACAAAGAAAGTGGGTGAATGATTGTAACTTAAGAAATAGGAAGCGAAGGAAAAAATTTATTAGTAAGCAGGAAGAAAGCAACAATAAAATTTAAAGCCCTGATTAGGGAACAAGCTACATTATTCACCCTGAACTATGTTAGCTGGAAAAAGAAAAATATGAAATATACATTTAAATGTTTGGAAAGTTCAAAAGTTAGAAAACAAAAGAGTAATAAACAAGAAAATATTTTAGGAGTTTTAAAAATTATAAATTTATATATTTGAAAACTTATTAAAATAAATGGATTTAGAGGATCATTATTTTCACAAGTATGCAACATGATAGATCAATAAATCACAGAAATAGTTGAAAATTTTGATGTGGAGTTGCCTCCAAAAAAACTCACCAATGTGGTTTTGTTTAAAAAAGAACAAATACATGATTCTTTCCTATACACTGATATACACATGTCCATATATATGAGAAAAAATAATTAGAAAGCTACTTTTTTATTCTAGAATATTTATTTCAGATTGGACTAGAAGTTATTCTCAATAATAGACTTCTACAAGTATTACAGTACATCCTTTAAAGTCCTTTTTTTTTTTCTTTTTTGAGTACTGGTCTCACCAAGTAGCCTGGAACTTTTGGTCTTCCAACCTTAACTTCTTGAGTACTTGATATAGGTGCCTTCCACATGCCCAGCTCATTATGTTAACTCTTACTTTTTTTAAATGAAAAAAGAATAAAAATGATGATACAGAATCTTAAAACAAAATAATAGATTAACACTGGTTAATATATTGAGTATTCCCTTGTATTGTTTAAAAACTTAACCATGATATTAGTAAGGCAAAATAATAAATGAAGTTTATATACTGGAGAGTAGGGAGTATGGTTATAGATATACAGTAATACCTCAGTTCATGAATACTTCTGGTCTCAAACTCTTTGGTTCTCTAAAGTGTTTGACAAAATTTTGCCTCTGTTCACAAACTGTACATCAAGTGACAAACACAACTGTAGTTGTGTTCCCCGCATAAACACAAACATAGCTATCTTCCCCAAAATTTTAAAACAAATTAAGTTCATTAACTGAGGTACCACTCTACCTAGAAAACTCTGAATGAAATAAAACATAAAATGTAAGTAATTTTAGTATAGTAGAATCATGTGAAAATACAGATTTGGCAGATTTGTATTTCAATAATAACACTAAGTCCAAAGTAGAAAACGGTACAACAAATAAATGTATAAAAGCTGTATGAAACATATAAGAAATGTGTATGACTTGTGTGTGCGTTTAGATTGTACTTGACTTTAGAGTTTGTCAAATTCATCTCAAAGGCACAAGTACTGTGTAAGTACAGACGCGAGAGAGAGTAGTGATTGCCTGTGCACTGGAAGAACCATTCAGAAAATGGTGGAAAGGGACATTTTTAGGATAATGAGAGTACTGTATGTTGAGTAGAGTATTGGTTACAGGGGTATAGACATTGTTGAATATTTAATGAACTATATTAGTAAGAGCTGTGTGCATTTTAATGGTATATAGTTAATCTTCATTTTAGAAAACATAAGGAAACCTAATTCAAAAATTCACTTTGCAAGAACAAGATAAGACAAACCATGAAAACATTTTGGAAAAGAAGAAATAGAGAGGAAAGGAAATACTTTCTTCTCATATTTAAAAAATATCTATTAAGTCTGAGTTTTTAAAAGAAAAACTGAAAAAAGAACCCAGAGTTGCAGACCCTGATATGTAGAAAACCTTAGTATATCATTAAGTGTAAAAATCATTTTGAGAAAAAAATGCTGGGATAAGAATTAAACATTTGGGCAAAAAGGTGTTCATCATCTTAACGAAACTCAACTTCTTTCTTGAAAACTGAAATATAAGTCATGAACTTCTTTGAAACTCACATGATTATTCATGAACATTCAAAGAATTTTTATGATCTTTGGAATAAAAGCAGTTTCTAACTCTAAATTTGAGAGAGAAAAAAATCCATATGTGTATGCTTGAATATGTTTATGTGCATGTGCTACAAAAATACAGAAGAATTATATACACCATCTTAAGCAAAATCCAAAATTAAATTGTAAAACTTAGAATTGAAACCAATAAAGGCTATCATCTCAGCTGGAAAAAGAACTCCCTGCAATGGAGAGGAGAAAAAAAAGTCCAGTAAAATATGAACAAAAGTTTTGAAAAGACAATTCAGAGACATTTTGCAAAACAAAATATTAGGTAAGTGTATTCAGTAATTCTTATGAGATATGTTTCATATATTTGTCCTTTTAAATAAAGTTAATTGGAAAGTTTTTCAAGTCAGAGCAAATTATTTTAAAGTAAAAGCCGAAATTTCAGATTAGCTTTTATTACCTTTAATATAATATGTTAAGTTTTTCTCTTTTAGCACTTCAGAATCCAGAGGTGGTAGCTCTTAGAGGTGGACTAAATACCATCTTGAAAAATGTGATTGATTGCCAATTAAGTCGAATAAACGAGGCCCTCATTACTACAATTCTGCACCTCCTTAATCATCCAAAGACCCGGCAATATGTGCGAGCTGATGTAGAATTAGAGGTAGGAACTTCAGTATTCTTTTCTAAGTTATAAAATATGATTTAAAATGCATAATCTTACTTTGAAATTTTGAAATAGATTCTCAGCCTCTTATTTGATTTGGAATGAATTGAAAATATTCTCAAGAATATTTCATCAGCATGCAAAGTGAAGTTCCTTTTTCATTTATCCATGAAAAGTTTACTGAGCAAAGTAGATGATTAGTAAGGTTGTATTTACCTGTGTAGTGAAGAACATAATTTGTCTTTAAGAACATCAGTATGTTAATAATTTACAAGTATCTCCTGGTAATATATACTGTTTATTAAACCATACCAAAATATTCTGACTTATAAATATTTTGTTAGCAAGTATCATATATACTTAAAGAAAGTGTATACTTTAAAAAAAATCCACATTTAAGTTATTTTATTAATACAAGTAATTTTTTTTGCATTTGTGTGTTCAAATTTTTGACAGGCAGCACTGAGTGAAGAGAAACTGTCTTGGGCCACTTATAAAATATATAATTAATGTATATAAGTAACAGAACCTCTTTTTAAAAATATTTTTTATTCTAATATTAAAAAAAAGACTAGCATTTTATGAACCATAGGTTGCATGGATGTTGGACCAGTATTATCATATACTGTATTCTTAAAAGTTTGTCAGAATATACTAAATTGTCCATTGAAGACAACATTCACAATTAGCTTAAGTCAAGAATTTTTTTGTATGTAGGCATGAAATTAAGCAAGGCATAAAAGACATTTTCCCCTAATTTATCTTTATAATAATCACTTTAGGAAACTTGTTTTAAGTGCTACTTAGTTTCTCTTGGATCTTGTTTTTTCATACATAAAACGAAGAGTCTTTCTCCACCTTAAAACCTGTTGTGAAGATTGAATGCTATGAATAATGTTACAGTAAAAGTAGCAGATAGCACTAATGTAGTAATTTAGTACTTTACGTTTTGTACTTTATTCTGGTCTACATATTTTAAATGAGTATGTGGCACATAATAAATATTCAGTAAGTACTGGTTTCGTTAGATGTTATTTTTCATCATGTTCCACTTTTTCATCTTTTTTGAAAAGTCTGAGGTTGAGAACATAGTCTGATTTTATTCATTAGAATTAATCAATTTTACTTACATTTCAGATTGATATTTTTACTTTTTGTAAAGAAATTATGTGCAGTGCTGTTGTCTCTCGATAGCTGCAAATTTTCTTTTTGTTAAAAATGTTTGTTAATTAAATTGTTTAAAAATTCCTTTTTTATGAAAGTTAACCATGGTGCCTGTTTCTGATGATTTACACTGACCGTTATGCAACAGCTCTTTTTCCTGGAGCCACTTGCTATTCAGTGTGTAGTTGTTCGCTGAAAATGCCAGCATCAGAAAAATCAGAAGAGCTTTTGACCATTATGTGGTGCTAAACTGACAAAGCTAGGTATTTTGTAACTGTTAATGACATTTACCAGATTCTTAAAGCTGGGTAGCTAAAACTCGCAGTTAAGAATTCAGAAAATACATTCTTGTTTTAATGTCAATTCTAAGGAGAAAAATACTTGATAAGTTCTATTGAAATCATTAGAGGTACATAATTGGGAACACAGGAAAATGATAGGTGTACTGAATCTTATCAAAATTGCAGTGTAGCTTCAATTTATCTGTATTGGTCATTAAGATAAGGTTATCAACCACTATAATCTACTTGTATGGGGGAGGAAAGGATAAATCATCTCTGATGGAAAATAGAATTACTTGGATCCTTTCATAAAATATAAAGTCTGATGTTCAGTCTGAGATTTCTTGTCATGTAGAAAGACATGACCATTTGCCTGAAAACCCAAAAGAAGGAACATTTCATGGAAACACATTCACTGATAATCCACATAAGGGGAGGAAAAAACCCTTTAAAAATAGCCATGGTTAATTTACAGAAAAGGAAGAAGTGGTTAGCATGATGAAGAATTTCACCATGTAATTAATTATGCAAAAAGAATCAAATGGAAATTCTTGTACTGAGAAATATAATACCTGGAATTAAGAAGTTAGTGAAAGTGAAAGTTCAGCTTGCTCAAGGATAATGCTAATAAACTAAAAAAAAGGTCAATAAAAATATCTGTAGTAAAACAGAGAAGATAGCAAATAGAACAGACAGTTAAAAATCTCGACAACAGTTTAAGAATAAAAAGAATCTTTCAAAGGAGCAAGTCTAGAAATTGATTGTCCAACAGAAATAATGGAAACTAGCAAATGGAAACTAGCAATAGTTGAGTTGACAAAAGTAAAAAGCTGACAGCTGAACCTTGAACCTGAAGAAAATGACATTTTAATTCCTGTGTGTGCACTGGTTTAAGTATATATTATACCCAATGTGAAAGTTCAAAAATGGAATTTATGTTTTTAAAAAATCACCCATTTCTTGATGAGTTTGAAAAACAATGAAATTAATTTTGGCTTGTTATAGAATGCTTTTAATAATAAAGACTCTTATTCTTTTAAAAAAATTTTTAATTAGCGGATTTTAGCGCCCTATACTGATTTTCACTACAGACACAGTCCAGATACTGCAGAAGGTCAGCTCAAGTAAGTATTATTGATTCCTAATAATGTATGAGGTATTATATGTATTAATCGTAAAGCATTTCTAGAAAAAAATGATCTTTACTATAGTCCCATGTATTTCCTTATTATCCCTATTCTCATAACTTTATATATAACTGGATGTGGTAAGGGTATGTGTGCCTGTAATCCCAGTGTTGAGCCAGATAAATTGTGCATTTAATTAAATTTCCTGTTGTATGGATTTACATTTCTCTCATAGTTTACTGTAGTTTTAAAAATGTAGAAAAAGCTTTGGAAAATTTTAAGATTAATTTCTTATTTCAATATACATAAGAAAGACTTTAGTAAAGACTTAAGTCTTTGTTTTCCTATTGTATTTATTTTTAGCATAGTTACATTGAGACTAAAAGAAGAAAGTAAACACAAGTAGTAGATTGAAGAGTTGCCTTAACACATTGTGTCAGCAGAATGATATATGTACAATGGTGTTTTGTTTTTTTGTTTTTTGTTTTTGGTGGTACTAGGAGCTAAACCCATGACCTTTGCATTGAGCTATTTCCCCAGCCGTTTTTTATTTTTTTCAAATTTCCAGAAGGGTCCTCAGTTACCTATGCTGGACTCAAATTTGTGATTCTTCTACCTTACCTCCCAGAGTGCTGTAATTGTTGTTTTTCAGCTCAGTGACACAAGTACCTGCCTGGCAAGTACAAAGTCCTGAGTTTGATTCCTGGTACAAAAATAAAATAAAATGCTTTTGTTAGCTTCGCACCCATCTCTATGGATTCATTATCATACTCTTAACGTATTACGACCTTAGCCAAAATCAAAATAGACATCCTGTGTTTAAGACTTCTTGCGGAATAATGGCACATGGCTACTCAGGAAGCAGAGGCAGAAGGATCTCAAATTCAAGCCCAACCGGATAACTGAGTGACAACCTGACTCTAAATGAAAAGGGCTGGGGGATGTAGCTCAATGGTAGAGTCCCCTGGGTTCCATCCTTAGTATTGGGCAGGGAGGGAGAGCTTTTCAAACTTATTCCTGCCAACTTTAGTTATGAATTGGAATTCTTAAGCCCCCTTTTTGACTTTGTATAAGATTTGAACATTGTCTTTTTTGGTAGAGAACATACAGTTTTTCTGTTGCTGTCCAGTAAATTGCTACAAGCATAATGCCTTACTACAGCATCTCGTGATTAGCTTTTACAGTTTAGTAGGTCAAGTCTGGGTCAGCAAAGTCTGGGTCAGCAAAGGCTCTGATGAGGAACCCATTTCCAGGTTTGTCTTAGTTACTCTTTTCTCGTTGCCAAGACAGAATACCTGATGCCCAAAATTAGGGAAGGGAAGGTTTATTTCTTACAGTTCTTAGAGGTTTTAGTCCATATTTAGCTGGCTGCGAGACAGGGCAGAGTGGCATGGCAGCCATTCATGGCCACTGCTATAGCAAGGTGAATCAGCAAGAGAGAGAGGACACGCCTTCCTCCTGTTCTTACACTGTATCTGGGCTCCACCCCTGGGCGAGTGCAACACTCACATCACCAATCCCAGCGCCAGAAGACAAACCAGTCACAAATGCCAGACTCGGCCCCATCCATGATTACATGAGGCTTTGCGGCAGGGGTGGAGAGGAGAGGAGACACAGGACCATACCCATAACAAAGTTCATTCAGATGTTTGGAAAATTCAGTTCCTTACCATTAAATAATTAAGCTCTCTTTCCTTACTATCGCACTGATTGTTATGACTCATTCCTTGACTCGTGCCCCTGCGTCTTCATGGGTAGCAACAGGGTCTAAAACCCTTCTAGCCCCCCCGCCCCCGATTCCAGCTTATTCTTCTGCTACCAGCTAAAGCTTTCAACTTACATTAAGCCCACCAGTTTCCCTATACTGTGGTCTACTAAGTGCTGTAACATAAACATAATTACGGTCATGGCAGTGATGCCTTACCTTAATAGGATCCAGAGATCTTGGAGCAAGGCTGCTTTTAGCATTCAACATACCACGATGAACAAGAGGTAAACCTAGATATTTATTAGAAGGGTAGATGACAGTCCACCACAATTCTTTATTTCCTATTTCTAGTTTACTTTCATTGTTTTTCAAAAGTATGAGCTGATAGGTAGCAGGCCAATTAAAGGTATATCATAAACAAGGAAATAGGTGATTTTAAAAATGTTGCATATTTATCCTAACAGGTTAGAGATGTTTAACCATGTAGTCAGTGTAAGTATGTAAGTATGTTATTAGTATTTTTAAGAGAAAGAACACTGAGGAGTTAGTTACACAGGTATCTGACCCTACCTCCCATTTTAGTTTGTTATATTCTTCCTTTGACTGGTGCTACAGAGCTTATTTTGGTTTTTTCCTACTCATTTTCACACAATGACCCTTGTTCCTTGAATTTCTATATGTTACTAAGAATTTAGGGAAGAAAAAAGTATGGCAGGGGTAAAAATATCACAGTTAACAAGGGTGAAGATGGTGGTTGGACGAGTTACAAAGGATTAGTTATCAGATTACTATAAAGCATTGAAATTGGTCAGCCATGGAAAATGTTTAACAAATACAAATAGTTCTATTGCTTAATTAATGGTCAAAATATTATACAGAAAGGAACAAGCGAGACAGTTGGATACATAGTTTTCATGGAAGAAGGTAGTTGGTAATTTTAATAGTATCTATTTAGTAACATTTTACTGTCTCTACTTTATTGAACTTGAGTATTGGAAATGTTCAGATACATTTGAGGCAAGGATTTGAAGAGGATGCAGGTGGTAATTTTCTTTAAGAGGCAACCTTGCGACACAGATAACTAAGCAGACTGCTGTTACCTAATGTTTAATTAAAATTCATCTAAGAATAGTTTTCTGAAAGAGCAGGGAACACAGAACTGAATAGAAAAGCAGAATTTATACTTATTTGAAACTGTGTTGTGAATCTTAAATTGAGGTCCAATTTATATTTGGGTAATTGACTTTGGGGTACATCTGGTTGCCGTTAGCATTTTTATTTCATGTTTAAATATTTAAACATTTATGATAACTCTAGTTCTGATATAACAGCAGCAATAACTCATTTTATTCTAACATTCTATATCTTTTATAACCCTCCTGTTCACAACAGAGAAGACAGAGAAGCACGGTTTTTAGCCAGCAAAATGGGAATCATAGCAACATTCAGGTCATGGGCAGGTATGCTACTCCATATTCCTTACTAATATACAAGAAGAAAAAGAGTGTTTTTCAGATATACTGTTGAAGCTCTAATTTAAATATTATGCTTGTTATGTGTTATTTGTAGGTCAAAAAGAATTTATACAAAATTATTAAAACAGTTAAGAAAATTTATAATATTTTATAGAAAACTGCTAGTATTGAACTTAGCTATAGACATATTTATTAATTATTTATAAGTCACTATATTAATGATTACCTTGGCAACTCAAGAAAAGTGCAGCATGGTTTATATTGCCCCTCTCAAAAACAAAACCAAACAAAATTAAAAAAACAAAACTTATGTGTTAATTGTGTGTATAGCTAAAGTTTGTTACTTAAGAATAAGATAGTAATGTCATAATATTAGTAGTCCCTATTCTTCAGAATAGGGCTTATATACATTTTTTTAAATTTAAATTTTTATTTTTTATTTTAGTTTTTGGTACTGGAGATCGAACTCACGACCTCACACTTACCAGACAGGCACTTGTGCTACTGAGTTAAATCTCCGGCCTGCGATTATATGCATTTTATTTTTCCATGAAATAAAAAAAGTTTATCTTTGTAAGATAATACTGTTGGCTTTTAATGATTATTTTATTTCATAAAATAATGGAATATTGTAGAAAGGAATAGTAGTAAACAGAACAAGGAAATTTACTTAAGCATTTATGTACACCTAGATAGCTCTAAATACAAAATCTGTACAAATGTTTTATTTCAACATAGACTTGGCCACTAGCCAGTATTTTTCCAGTGACTTCTTTGTCCTCTTACCATCTCAGTGAAAAACCCTACTTTGCTATATTTTGTAATTATTTCCATTATTCTCATAGATAACCAAATTTTCAATCAAGACCCAGTAGACAAAATTTTAAATACGTGTTTTAATCCATTTTCCATTGTTATAACAAAATACCAAATATTGGGAAATTTACAAGAAAATGGAGGTTTTCATCAGCTCACAGTTTTAGAGGCCGAGAAATCTTAAGAGTATGGCAATGGCATTATGTGGTGAAACACAGAGTAAGCACTTTAGCTCGGGTCTCTTCATTTTCTTACAAAGCCATTATTGGGGCTCCATCATCAGTCATGATTTTGTTTAATCTCCCAAAAACTCCATTTCCAATTACTGTCAGCAGAGTAGCATCTGTATATACTGTCTCTTTAATTTCTCAGTTTCCTCAAACTTCACTCAAATTTCTCATACATCAAAGTTTGAGAAACACCATTTTGATAATTTAAGTAAATCTAGTAAACCTACTTGTTATGTTTTAATTTTAAGTTTGATACTCTATGCAAAAAAAGAAAAGAGATTATTCTTAATATACATACAGATGGGGGAATCCCTAATACAAAATCCAAAATGGCCCCAAATCTAAAAATTCTCTTTTTTTGGTAATAGGACTTGAACTCGGGACCTTGCGCTTGCCACGCAGGTGCTGTGCCACTGAGTTATTTCCCCAACCCCAAGTCTAAAAATTCTTGAGTGACATGACACCACAGAAAATTTCATGCCTTATCTCGTGGGATGGGTCACAATGGAGACATATGTACAGTAAAAGTACTATATAAAATTAACAGGCCATGTGTATAAGACATATATAAACATAAGTGAATTTCATGTTTAGATATGGGTCCCATCTCAAAGACAATGTGTCATTTATCTACAGATATTCTAAAGTTCGAATCTGGTTCTAGGTATTCATACAAGGGATATTCAACCTGTGTATGCTTAGCTAGAAGAACAGTGTCATATGACTTTTTTAAAAAATATTTTTTGTAATATTTAATTTAAAAATATTTGATAGGCAGGTATGGTAGCACACACCTGTAATTCCAGCACTTGAGAGGTTGAAATAGGAGGATCACTATGAGTTGAAGGCCAGCCTGAACTACATAGTGAGACCCTGTCTCATAAAACCAAAAAAATTGCAATTTAAAAAAGTGTACAGTAATCACCCATATCTCCTACCCACCTGTATTTCACTGTTTATTTCACTACATGTCTGTCTGCCCATCCATTTTTCTGCTTTCATTAGTTCATGTAAGTTATTCTAATATCCTGTATCTCAAAAGAAATTGCGGATATGTCATCTTTACTTCTGAGTACTTCAGCTTGTACATTAACTATTCAGTGTTAAAAATAATGCCTTATTCATTAATGTATATGAGTGTCAGTTTCTTTGCATCCTCATCAGCATGTTATTTTAGTAGCTGTGTACTGATATTTTGTTAATGTAATTTCCATTTCCCCAGTGACTAATGATATTGAGCATTTTGTATGTTTTTATTAGGTATTTACATTTCTTCTTTTGTGACCCAAGTTTAATGTATTCAGAGTTGTTTAACACAGTTCTGAAATTTAAATCTAATTTATTTGAAGTCTGCTGCTTACACTCTTCTGTGCATTCAATAAATTTTAAGATTAAACTTTCAAAATATGAATACACATAGGCTTAGCATTAAGCAGGAGAGACAGGCTGTTTATTTTGCATATGAAACAAATTGCACAAGGAATTCAAAAGTTGAAATTATTGACAATCTTGATTCAGAAATACGAGAATGCTTGAAATGTACTTTTTATACATTAGTTGTGATAAATTATGTAATTTAACTTGGAGAAATGCCAGATTTTATCATACATTACTAAAGGAAAATTTTTTAGAATTTCAGGTGCTGACATTTTTTCTTTTTACCATTCGTAGGTATTATTAATTTGTGTAAACCTGGAAACTCTGGGATCCAA
Source organism: Dasyprocta punctata (assembly GCA_004363535.1). NCBI lineage: Eukaryota > Metazoa > Chordata > Mammalia > Rodentia > Dasyproctidae > Dasyprocta > Dasyprocta punctata. Next base: position 103,799 of record RJWM01000946.1, read on the forward strand.
TCGCTAATTGGAGTACTTTGCATACCAAATATGGAAATAAGGGTAGGTAAAAGTTCTGTGACTGTTTCATTTCTGGACTTTTAACGGAGGAGATGAATTGTTTAAAAAATACTTCAGGTGGTTTCTTTTTCTCATTAGTTGATAATTTTCATAAGTCATTTAAAAAATACATAAGTAATACCAATTTAGTCCTTAAATATCATATGAATCACTTACAATACTGCTATTAGGAATGATAATTAAGAAATTGAGTTGAAAATGTCAGTTCTACTTTATTCACCTAAACAACACAAGCAAGACAGAAAGGTATTCTCATTGTAAAAGTCCAAGCACTACAGAAATGCATCTAGCAGAAGATAGATGTATTATATATATATATGCATCTGTGCTTTCTAATTTATATTTTTTTACTATTTTAGTGAGTTTTTATTTTGCAGATGGTGTTTTGATATATTAGATGTATTCATAAATTATTGGTGAGTAGGGTGTTTGTAATTAAGCAGATTAAAAAAACCAGATTGAACTGGGAAGAAGAATAGAACTAAGTCAAGTGATTCTTTCTCCTTAGTGGTTCTCTTATTTTAGTCCTTTTTTGCTTTTTTCTTGTTTCTTTTTTATGTGAACCAAATCTGGCATCAAAAATATTAGATAATATCAGCCAATGTGCCATGCTTAATATGTGAAATAAAATGCATTTAGATCATGAAAATAAAAGGATATGGGTAGAAATGGAAAGATCTGTCAGCAGGGTTGGGGCAATTTAGTTGACTGCTTCTTTTTTTTTGATGGAGTTACTTGTGATGGAGTCCAGAACAGCACATGCTATGTAAGTGCTCTGCTACTGACCCAGATCCCTGGACTATCACCTGACTTCTTACGTTATAGTTGTGAAAGAACATGAGATCTGTTGTTTCATATACACAGTGGGATAATGAAAGATTTTTGGAAAAGATTATATGATGCATGTTATAATCATTCAGCAGTTATCCTTTCTCTAGTATAAGCTTTTTATAGTAATTTTCAAGGATTCCACTCTGTTTTTCTGTTCTGTGTATAGAATGTTTAAAGTCTATAAGATTTATTGTCTAAAAATAAATATATTTATTTACTGCTGCAGCGAGGTCTGCTTGAAGTACTTTATGATATATTTCGTCTTCCTCTACCTGTTGTGACAGAGGAGTTCATAGAAGCACTGCTCAGTGTAGGTAAGTATTGAACATTTGTATCTGTTACTATGATTTTTAAAGGACTTAGTAGCAATTAAATCCGTAACAGATGAAATACTAATATTGAAGATTATTTTCTTTTTATTCCGTCATTGTGACTTGAAATTAACATAAAAATGAAGCCTCAAGTAAATTTCTAAAACTGAAAAATTTTCATTTCTTCTTTATCATCCTTGCTCTTATAAGTGAGTAATAAACAGAAAGATGGGCCCAGAAAGTGATAGGAAATGGTAAGAAACCTGTAATGCTTAGATTATATAATATCTGTACTTCATTTTAGCCAGATGACTTCTGAGTCCCAAAATGAAGAAAGTTAGATCTATGTACATTTACATAATAAGTCATTTATATGTCTTTTTAAGTGTACTTCCTAGCTAAATAACTTTTTGAAGTTCTTTACAGCCTGATTAATTAATGGTTCCACATTTATCTGAAGTGTTTTAGTATTGTGTGTGTGTGTGTGTGTGTGTGTGTGTGTGTGTGTGTTACTGGCAATTGAACCTGGAACTTTGTGTATGTGAGGCAAGTGCTATAACACTGAGCTACAATCTCAGCCCCTCTTCCCCTTCTTAAAATTTCTTTTGAGACCAGGTCTTCTAAGTTGCCCTGGCTCAACTTGAACTTGCAATTCTCCTGTCTTAGTATTTCAAGTAGCTGAAATTATAAGCATGTACATTATGCCCAGCTCTAATTTTCTTTTAAGTAAGTACTCTTCACTATTTTAGATCCAGGAAGGTTTCAAGACAGTTGGAGGCTTTCAGATGGCTTTGTAGCAGCTGAGGCTAAAACTATTCTTCCTCATCGTGCCAGATCCAGGTAGAATTTAAATATAAAATGGATAGTTCTAATTTATCATCATTACTGTTTTTTTGTTAGACTTCGTAGTATGTGTGAAACACTTTAAATTGTTCTGTGCTATGTTTATTTCTAGGCCAGACCTCATGGATAATTATTTGGCATTGATACTCTCTGCATTTATTCGTAATGGACTTTTGGAAGTAAGACTTATAAACCTTATTCTATTTTATTTTTACCTTCTCTAACAAAACTTTTTCAGAATAAAAACACATCTGATGCATAAAATGTGTTCATGTATATTATTTTGTGACAGTGTTATTTTTATTTTCATAGGGTTTGGTTGAAGTAATAACAAACAGTGATGACCATATTTCAGTTAGAGCTACCATCCTTTTAGGAGAGCTTTTACATATGGTAAGTTTAGCAGCTTCTAATTACATATTTCATAATTTGTAACGTTTTAATGTATAAAACTGGTTATTTTAATACTCCTGCTTTATATCAACTCAAAAAATAAATTAGCATTTTAATTAGTAATCTTGCCTCAGATAAACCTTATTAGCTACAATACTGCCTGCCACTGCAAAGCTAAAATTAGCATTTTAAATGAATGGTTATCTTTGCATTGCAAAGTGCCTTTATTGCCTATATCCTGAGAAAGATATATGTACATACAAATCTGTCTACACAGATGTGGTCTGTATGTCACATCTGCTTTATAAATAGAACAAATACAGAAAACAGTTGGTTTTTACTCCCTTTCGACATGGATTTTTCTCAGAAAGACTTCCTACATAAAAAATAAGAAATCAAAATCATTACACTGTAAATACTAATCAGTCATCTAAGTGTAACTCTGTAATACAGAATTAATACATTGTAGTCACTAGCTGAATTTTAAAAAATGTTGTGCAAAAATTCTAAATGTAACTCTTGTTTAGACATCAGTGTTTCCTGTAAACTTAACAGTATCAGGTTCAGAGAATGAGAATCCTTTTGGGGCATTCAGATTGGCACTGTGATTTTATGACATTCATAATTTTGAGAAACTAGGAGAAAGAGTCATCTGATCTTTCTTTGCATTTAGCAATTCAAGCAAGAAAGCAGTCTGCAACTTTGCATTATAGAGGTTTATATTTCTAGGTCACTTGTAGATTGGCAAAATAGTGAATACAGCCACTTTAAACTCATTAAGAAAGCAGTGATCCTATAGAAAATCTTTTTAAATTATGTTATGAGTTGCTTTTTTTTAGCAGAGTAGTTTTTTGTTGTTGTTGTTTCTATTTCTTTTTCCCCTTTCTCTTCCTCCACTTCTCCTGATCCTTACCTCTCAGCTGTTGTGCTGTGTATGTGAGTGATGCAAATAAGTGAAGTTTAATGTTAAATTTATCAATGAATTATTCAGCCAACTTCTCTGTTGTCCTTCAGTCAACCTGTCAAGAAAATCAAATAGCATTGCAGGCTCTCAGGTCTGATTATATTTGTATTTAAAATTTTTAGGATATTTTCTGTAAGGATATCAATATCCAGAATTAATTGATTTTATATGAGAGAATCATTTTTATAAACTTAATCTCTTTCCTTTTCTCTATGCACCAGAATTCTATGATTCCCTTGATGTGTAAAATCTGGTCATTTTTAAATAAAGTGATGCTAGTTCTTCACTTATTACATCTTCTCTCTTCCACATGTAATTAATTTACTTATCCTCATTGGTAGAAAGCAAGTTTGGTGGTAAGATTTTGTTTTAAAGCAGAAGTTAGTAAGTTTTTTATTTAAAGATTGTTGGTATATGAGACAGACCTATTCCAAGGAAGTGGTTTTTGAAACTTAAGTCAGTTCTAAGTTTTGATACTGTATCTAGCCTTTTAATTATTTTTAACATAAATTGCATCCAGTCCTGTTAAGATTTGCCATATAATCTTTTAGTATGACTTAAGAATTGAGTTTTAGTTGAATAACACTTAACCATCATAATTTAATGTAATAAAAGATCTGCAGGGCCAGGGATATAGCTCAGTAGCACCCTGGCTGCCTGGCAAGTGTGAGGTCCTGATTTCTTGTACCCAGAAGAAACAAAACAAAACAAAACAAAAGATCTGTAAAAATTAGTGGTTTATAATTTGTATTTATATACTTACATTTGTTATATTTCATGCATATTGAAAGTAGACAAAATTATAAGTATGTATGCCTTGGGGAAAATAAGTGAATTTCAGGAAAGTGCTCAGTTTCTAGTGGTTTTAAATGTAATACTACATTTGCAGATGATCTATAATATAACTATTTCTATTTTTAAAAACTCATAAAATGTTAACATTTTATTTTAGGCAAACACAATTCTTCCTCATTCACATAGCCATCATTTGCACTGTTTGCCAACCCTAATGAATATGGCGGCGTCTTTTGATATCCCCAAAGAAAAGAGACTGTAAGTATCAGAAAGCTCCAGGAAATGTTGTGCTTAGTATATTTAATGCCCAATTAGATTGCCTGCTCTTCATTTTTTTTTTTTTTAATGTAGGATAGTTAGGTTTTGCTTGGGAAATCTTATAGATAATTTTATAGATAAGAGGAAAAATTAGTAGTTCTCAGAATATTTAATGATTTATATTTAATAGGGGAGTAAAATCACTTTTTTCTTTCATGTGTTGGGTGAAAGATGTAGACTTTTTAACATATTTGGGGGGTTGAGAGTTTTTGGGTTTATTTTATATTCTCAGCAGTGATTTAAACCCTTTAAAATATCTACAAATGAATTTCAGATTTTCAAAGGCAAAAGACTACCGATGTATTTTTACTTGTACCATTAAAAATATTGGGATTTAATCTATATTATATGCATAGCAGTAAATTACAGTCTTAAAACTGAAGGAGGGGATATGCAGACATTTATAATCAAGTAGAATTTATAAGCAAAAGTATGGCAATATAATAGTAGCACTACTAAAATTTCAGTGCTAGTATTAAATTTTATGAAAGGAAAGGGAGCTAAATGGGATGTGCTAGTAGGAATTTCTGTGTATGTGTGTGAGTGAAGATTGTCTTCCAGTGATGTCTTTCTTTTATTTCCTTTTTTTTTTTCATTACTGGGATTGAGGATTGAAGCCTGGGTCTTCACACTGAACTATATCCCTTGCACTTTGTATTTTGAATCAGAGCCTAAGTGACAAAATCTCCCAGGCCGGGCTTGAACTTGCCATCTTCCTGTCTCAGTCTTTCAGAGTACAGGGAAACAGGTGTGCACCACCACTACTGGCTTTTTTTTTCTGATATTATAGTGAGAAAAATCTATATATGTGGACCACTTCTCTTTTTTTTTCTTTGATAATATTAACAAAATATTATATAGTAGCTATTCAGAACTATGGATTTTTGTTAGCAGTTATAATATATTCTTCAAAAGTTTAATAAAATACATGAGCCTTACTATAAATAACTAATGGTCTATTTCTGTCAATGAAAATACTATTATTTAATACACTATAGTTGTATCATAAACTGAGAACATTAGGGACATCTGTATTGTGACTCTGGGCTAATGGCAGTAGCCTTCAGCGTTTTATGTTCGAAGTTCCATGATAGAGAAATGTCCTTCTCAAAACCTGGTCGACCAAACCTCTAGGTCAAATTATGGACACCAATTTCTGAGTTTATTAGGAATTTGTTTACCTTTAAAATAACAGAATAGTCTTCTTAAAATAGTTTATTCTTTAGCTCAATAAGCTTCTTTACTGATCCATTAAATACTTTCCAATCTCAGTGGATCCCAATGTTTTAAATTCTTTTAGCCAAAATTGATGGCTGTACAATTTTTGAAAACTGTACTTTTTTGTACAGTAAGGAATTAAACAATTTTTAAGTTGCAATTTATAGTTACAGATCTATGCAGAAAATAGACTGTTCAATTGATCATATGATTTATATGGGTAACAGTGAAATTATATTGCAACCTCATACCACAAACAAAAATTAGTTTCAGTGGGCCAAGATTTACATATGAAAAGCAATCTTTAAATATTTTACAGCAAGAGAAAAACTAGATTTTTGACCCTGTGAAAGAAATTCTTAAACCCAGTATACAAAAAGGGCCAAAAAGAGATTGCTAAGTTGGTGTTCTAGTCTGAATAATCAGTGTTTCTTCATGGACATCCGCAGTACTTTTGATCTTTTTTTCTTGTTCTGAGAGTCAACAAAATAATTCACTTTTTTTTTCAGTAAAAATCTCCATCCTTGAATTTATCTAGACTTTCAATAACTTATCAAAATGATCAATTTAAAATTATTTTTTCTTACTAGTCGAGCCAGTGCAGCACTGAACTGTTTAAAACGCTTCCATGAAATGAAGAAACGAGGACCTAAGCCTTACAGCCTTCATTTAGATCACATTATTCAGAAAGCAATTGCAACACATCAGAAACGGGATCAGTATCTTCGAGTTCAGAAAGATATATTTATTCTTAAGGTACTAACATAAAATCATGATTTTTAATTCATACACAGTTTTCTAATTCTTAACCACTGAATTTTGAATCCATATACTTGTTTGAGGATTGTAGCTTTTTATTTATTTATTTATTTACTTATTTATTTATTTATTTTTTGGTACCAGGAATGGAACTCTGGACCTTGTGCTTGCCAGGCAGGTGTCGTGCCACTGAACGATATCCCTGCCCCTGTAGTTTTATTCTTGCATGTGGATTTCTATTTGGCTTCCTAGTTTTATACTGACTAGGCAATTTAGAAATGAGTTTTTGTAACTTGGTAAAATGTTAAAATTTTTATGATCTGTTGTAAATAAAAAAAAAAACTTCCTTCTGTTTTTAAAATTTGAATTTAGTTTTCATATGTGAGGACAGTTTGCCTTAATTGTCTGTATTACTTTCTGGTGGTTTTTAGGATACAGAGGAAGCTCTTTTAATGAACCTTAGGGATAGCCAAGTCCTTCAACATAAAGAAAATCTTGAGTGGAATTGGAATCTTATAGGGACCATTCTTAAGGTATGATAAGATTCTTCATGGTGACAGCTTGTCTTCATTTTATTATTAATTGCGCTTTATTACAGTTATATGTTTGGGGTTGATATATACATACATAATATAATATATTTTGTTATTCTAGTGGCCAAACGTAAATCTAAGAAACTATAAAGATGAACAGTTGCACAGGTATGTAAAGTTATCATGCATTTACATTTAAAGAATTTAAGTTTGGATTATATTATGTCTGATGCCTACTAAAAATAATAATTGTTTCAGTGATAAAAACATACATACATTAATAGCATTCAGTAGGTACAAACATTTTTATATATCTTTGTGTGTAAATACAGTTTTATGTATCAGAAACCATCAGCAAATTTTTTTCTAGTTCTGCTTTTGGTTTTGGATCTGATAAAGTAATAGAGGTAAAAGTTTCTTAAATTGAGATAATTTCAACAGTGTAATGGACTTAACCTTAAGAGGATGACATAGTAAGAACCTTTATTTTTAGTGTACAACTTTCACTCACATTTGACTTTGGAAAGTTATCCATTCTTCTCAGTTAATAGTCTCCTTAACCACATTGTCTTCAAAACATACTAATGTTCAGAAGCATTTAGAACACTTCAAGCAGCTGTATTGCTCTCTAGTATACCCATGTATTTTTACTCCTTAGATTCAGCTTACCAGACAACAGAATTGAATTCATTGGATAGAAGAGCCTTTCTTTATGTTTGGGAAGTTTGTGTCGTTCACAATTTTTTGATTATAGTCATCTCCTCATGATACATTATTTTATATCAAGTTTTGAGAAATATGCAAACCTTGTAAATAATACTGAAATAATAGCATCATACTGACTTTTCATAATCCTTGCTTGAGAACAGAGATGATACCTTTTTCTAATTTATTTTCCTAACTCCTAGACCTAACTGCCTCTATTTAGATTAGATTGTAGTTCATGAAATTAAATTGAACGACATTAAATGGAAGCTTAGAACACATTATAATAAATTATGTTCATAAATTCAGCCTTCTAAATTTACATTCTGTTTATTCAGCTTTACACTCTTGTTGTGTTATGTTGTGTCATCATCTTTCCTACTACCCTCTTTCTGCCCCACTTTTTCTTTCAGGCATCTCACTATAAAATTCTTACTCCATATATTCTTTAGAATTAAGTTTTTTCTTTTTCTTTTTTTTCTTTTTGTGTGTGTGAGATGTACCAAATGTGTTAACAAATTTGTACCATTTCCCCCAGATGGTTCAGACCCAGAATATTTCAAAGCCTTGTTGTGTCATAACTTATGGACAGATTGTAAAATAATTGGTTTCTCACATTGTTAATTTATTTTGATATTAGGTTTGTACGAAGACTTCTTTATTTTTATAAGCCCAGCAGTAAATTATATGCCAACCTGGATCTGGATTTTGCCAAGTCTAAGCAGCTCACTGTTGTTGGTTGCCAGTTTACAGAATTTCTTCTTGAGTCTGAAGAGGTAAACACTCTAAATATTTTCAAAGCAGTATTTTTTTTTTAAATTAAATTTGTCTTCCTTCTTCTCCCTCTGTCACAACCAATCTGTTTTGTTCTTGTTTCTGAGTATGCATAGGGTGTATTCGGACAAATAGGAAATGAATCCACAGCTAGGTGTGAATTCTAACTGACTAGTTATACTTTGGGCAAATTACTTACCCTCTAGAAGATAGGGTTTACCTTGTATGAAATGGAGAATAAGACTATCTCTACGTTGCATTGTATCGGATAAGATTAAAAACAGCAGGTACTCAGTGACTGATACTTGTTATCGGTAACTCATTACATTTTTTGTACCTGATTAAAGTTGGTTTTTCTAATTGTAGGATGGTCAAGGATACTTAGAAGATCTAGTAAAAGATATTGTTCAGTGGCTTAATGCTGCCTCTGGAATGAAACCTGAAAGAAGTCTTCAAAATAATGGTTTATTGACTACTCTTAGTCAACACTACTTTTTATTTATTGGAACACTTTCTTGCCACCCTCATGGAGTCAAAATGCTGGAAAAATGCAGTGTCTTTCAGTGGTGAGCATCCCTAGAGTCTACTGGAATATATACTTAAAGTTTATTTTTAGTGTGGTTGGTTATATGCTATACTTTTTAGTCTGTGAATATCTGTTGCTAAGTTTTATTTTTGAAAAATTTAGTATTGTCTTCATGTTTCATATTTTTTATGTTTTTGTCATTAAATGCTTTCTTTCAGAAATGTTTGCTTATATTAGGAATTTAAAAGTGTTTGTTAAAATGTCTTCATATACCTACTCTAGCTTATGCACACATGAAATGCTAACTATGAGCAGTGTTAGATGTGTAAATTAATTTTATTATAATCATTTTACAAGATATACTTAGATCTGTTCTTCATGTTGCAAACATTGAATATGTAACATTTGTGAATTATAGCTCAGTAAAGCTGGAAAAAATGATTTCTTGGACTAATGATAATCCATACAGTGATTTCTAGTCACTTGTGTCTTTTTTATCTTTTTTTTTTTAGTCTCCTTAATCTTTGCTCTTTGAAAAACCAAGATCACTTGCTAAAACTGACTGTCTCTAGCTTAGACTATAGCAGAGATGGATTAGCTAGAGTCATTCTTTCAAAAATCCTAACGGCAGCTACTGATGTGAGTATTCAATAGGCAATAAAGCGGTGTTTTTATTACCAGTTCAAAACTTGGTGTATTTTTGGCTAAGTAAAATTATAAAGTTTGAGAAAATAGGATAAAAATTGAACTGTAACCTTTTCTATTCTGCATATAGTATCTGTAGTATCTATTATATCAAAATAATGAAACTATTGGATGGAAAGTATTTTATTTTACTAGTATTAAATATATTGAACACTAGACCATCTATTTCTGGTCTGTCCTTTTCAAGTAGCAGAATTTTCCCAAAACAAATTCAGATAGGCTATGCATGATGAAGTTTGGTTCTTTTATTTGTTTTTTGATTTCTTAATATATTTGTTTATCTTTATAGGCCTGCAGGCTGTATGCGACAAAACATTTAAGGGTATTGTTGAGAGCTAATGTTGAATTCTTCAATAATTGGGGAATTGAGTTACTGGTGACTCAGCTACATGATAAAAACAAAACAATTTCTTCTGAAGCTCTGGATATTCTAGATGAAGCATGTGAAGACAAGGTATACTTCCTTTTTTAATGAAATAATTGGGAATGATTTTTTATTATAAAATTCACTTTTAATTGGTGATTACATGAAACTAATATATGTAGTATAGGCAATTTGAAAAAAATGTGTTACTTTGGTGCAGTTGTTAATTGGTATAATAATTATTTCATCTAGGCTAATCTTCATGCTCTTATTCAGATGAAGCCAGCTTTATCTCATCTTGGAGATAAGGGTTTACTTCTCCTTCTGAGGTAAATTCTAAGTAAACTTTCTTCTGGTTATATTTTCTGTCATGTTCTTTCTGTTGTCTATGTTAAGTCTAGGTTCAACTCTGAGTGGGAAGTACTTTGAAAGAGTATACTTTGGGACTTTTGAAATTGGATTATTTTTCTTTAAGTTTTGTTTTTCTAGTCCATATTTGCAGTTGATTACATTCCTTGTAGAGAGTTGGTACATGGATATAACAGATCATAATTCTTATTTTCATCCCCTGCCCCCATCTTTTGGTCTTCTTCCCTTTTGCAAAAGTTCTGTCTCCCTATTTTCTATTATGTCTTTTTTATTTTGCTCTTTATTTATATTTTTAGTTTCTCATAGAAGAGAAGCCATATGAAATTAGACCCCCCCAAGATAAAAGACTTAGGTAAAATATAGGCAACAGAAATGAAAAAGTCTCAGAAGAAGTGTAAATAGCCAGTAAATACATAAAAAGATGTTCTCTGTCTCTGGCCATTTGAGAAATGCAGACTGAAACAACACTGAGATTCCACTTCACTCCAGAAAGACTGGCTGTCTTCACGAAATGAAATAATAAATACTGGCAGGGCTGTGGGGAAAAAGGGAACTCTTCTACATTGTTGTTGAGAATGTAAACTAGTGCAGCCACTGTGGAAAGCAATATGAGATTCCTCAAAATCTAAACAGAAATTCCACTTAACACAGCTGTTCCCCTTCTAGGTATCTTCCACAGTTAAAGACATCATATTACATTGATACATACACTCATGTTTATAGCAGCACAACTCCTAATACTTAAATCTTGAAAGAAGACTGTGTCCACCAACAGATCAATGAATAAAGAAAATGTAGCATTTATATACAGTGGAGTACTACTCTGCCATAAAGAAGGATAAATTTGAGTCATTTGTAGGAAAATGGATACACCTTGAGGACTGTTTCAGAATCTTGAACTTTCTAAAAATTATTCAGTTTTTCTTAAATGCTGTTTTTTAATTTTTTTTAACATTTCTTTGTTTCATGCTTTCTATGAGCTTTTATTGTGATTAGGTTTGAGTTTTTTGAAAAAGGTTATAGAGATTTATTTATAACTATAACTTAATAGATTATAGATGACCTTTCCATTTTAAAGGGGAACTATTTCTAAAGTCTTTTAGCTCCATAAGCTCATTTTTTTCTTTGAGCTGTTTTAGCTCTGTAAACATTTTTCACTGGACTTCATGTTAAGCTGTGGTATGTTTTAATTTACAGATTTCTTTCCATTCCAAAAGGGTTTTCCTACCTGAATGAAAGAGGTTATGTGGCAAAACAACTGGAAAAGTGGCACAAGGTAACTTCCTTTTGAATAAGGTTTAACTTGTATGTTTTTATTTTGGGAAATAGAATTGTGAATTTAGAGAGTGATTTTTCCCTTATCTTCAGTGTTTTAAGACTAATAAAATAAATACTTAAACATCCATATTGTCAGGTCTTAAATTCTGTATAATTTCTTACTAACATTTATATTAAATTTTGCTTTACAAGTAAACTCACTTTATATTCTACTAGTGTAATTTATTGTCATTATTATTTCTTTTTATTCTTGCATCCCTTATACAGTATATAGACTCAAACTTTGTATGACCTTTTTATTCTAAAACTAAATATTTGTTTTAAATGAAGGAGGATTGAAAACAATTGTGCTTAAGCAGATGTGATCATCTAATTAAGCTTTATTTTAGGATGCTATTTTATGTAAATCTGTGAACAAACTTGATATCCTAGGTAGTAGGGAAAGCTAAATAAAGAGTAGTTTGAAGATAGTGTATTGACAACTCCCTAGCTTTCCTTTAGCTAGTTATCCCTGTATCTTCATTATTTTGTTAGTGACATTTTTAAATTGTCAAGGCATCTCGAAAACTCATAGTCAAAATGATTTATATCAATATAAATGAATTTTAGATTTCCGTCATTTGAGATCATTTATCTTTCCTGTTCTTTGTTTACTTATAAATTATTTATATTGTCTATATTAAGCTGTATTTCATAAGAGATTCTTATTACATGTGCTAAGACTTTAAAGCATGCAATTTCAAACATAAATCTTTTCAATAATTAATGATCTAATTGATCCTAGGTCACAGAATTGGAAATAGTTTCATTTCTTTAACAAAGATGATTAAGCTACCATAATAAAATTGGTTGCCTTTTAGTATTCAGAAATTATTTAGCAAATCTGTTGCACTGCTTTCAAATAATTGTTATAAAAAAATAAACAAAGGCATGTGTAAGTGCATAAGGGAATGCAAAGTAGAAATTAATGATTCTACATTAGGAATTACCGAAAGAAATATTGGACAGGCTCAGTGAAGAATTCATATTTGAAATAGTCTCAAGGAGTAAGTAGAGCAAGTAAATTGTAAAAATAGTATTTCAGGAAAGAAGTATAGAACAAGTCTGTATAGATTATTGAAACTTTATACTTTTTAGAAGAAGCCATATTCCGGGGGCAGTGTTAAGTGGGGAATGGCAAAATGGTGCTGAAATGGTAGAGCTAGGCAGTGGAAGTATTTGTCAGCTATAATACATCATAATAAGAGATTCAGTTTTATAATGTAGTAACTATCATACTGAGGGATTTGGAATTTTATATGTAGTAGAGCATCTTCATAAGCCTTTGAAGAGTTACCACAGTCAAAACTGCTTTAGAAATATGACAGGCTGTACTGCAGGAGTGAAAGTATGATCATTAAAGGAAAAATCTAGGAATATTGATGCTGTTTTTTAAGCCAGAGTCAATGAAGGCCTGAACTTCAGTGATGAGAAGGTTAGATAGGCAAAGAGCCACTTTCTAGGTATTTTTTTTAATGGGACATAATTAAAATTTGTGAATTGAAGCCCCTACCTGTAATCTTAGCATTTTGGGAGGCTGGGGCAGCAGGATCAGAAGTTTGAGCTCAGCATAGGTAACTTAGCAGTTTTTATCCTGTCTCAAAATTAAATATAAAAATGGACAGATCATTTAGCTCTGGGTTCATTCTGATTTTACACAGTGAAAGAGGGGGTCCTACCTTATTTAGAAAGTTTCTAATGTAATGATTGTATAATGGGGTCATTAAAAGATAGTTACAAAAGTAATTCGCAATATGAGGTTAATAAATTTTGGATTTTGAGCTATGTTGTCTATGGGATGACCAAGTAACAGTATGCAAGAAATATTTGAAGTTACAACTCTGAAGTTTAGATATGTGTGGAGAATGGCAATCATGGTAGTAATAGTAACTGAAACCTCAAATGAACAGGGTCACTAAAGAAAATGTCAAGAGCACAAAAAAGAGAAGACAGAAATTTTCCTTAGAGAACACCCTGGCTTAATACAGGAAATAAAAGGGAAAGAGTGGGAAAAAAAAATTATCAGAAAGAATAGTGTCACTAAAAGATGATTTAGAAATGAGAAGTCAGTGTAGTCTCAGATGATGAACACTGGAAAAGAGGCTGTTAAACTGGATTGTTAAGTCACTTGTGAATTGTACTGCATCAGTTTTAGCAAAAAGTTGCAAAGATATGAATTGTAGTTACAGATAGTGTATAGGAGGTGTAAAAATATAAACACTAGTCAACTCTGATTAGGGAAAGGGAAGGGAACTTACTGATTGCTTACCATTGGACTTCAGTGCTTTTCAAGTGTATTCCACTTAATTCTCACCACACTCTTATAAAATATGTATTTCTTATTGTTGAGATGAAAAGAATGTTGAAGCTGAAAAGAATAATTGATTCTAGGTGTCTTGGTTACTTTTTGCTCGTTGCTGAGACAAAATACCTGATGCCCAAAATTAGGGAAGGAAAGGTTTATTCTTACAGTTTCTCAGGAGTTTCAGTCCATAAGTTGGCTCCAAGGCAGCATGGGGTGACAGGGCTATAGTTCATGGCGGCTGCAAGCTGCAAGCCACAAGCCACAAGCCACGCTGGCGAGAAAGAGGCGGAAGCGGAAGCGCAAGAGGAAGACCCGCCTTCCCTTACACTGTGTGTTGGCTCCACCCCTGGGCGGGTACAGCAAACTGAACACAAGCAAGCACCAGACTTAGCCCCATCAAAAGTATGTGAGGACTTGGGGGGACATAGCATACCCCATACATTCCACCCCTGGACCCCCAAGGACTCATTTATATTCTTAATACAAAAACCAGTTAGTCCATCTCCAAAGGTTGCCAAAGTCCTAACAGTTTCAGCATTGCTGAAATGTCCAAGTCCCAAATCTCTTCCAGGATCTATGGCAAACTCTTAACTGTAATCCCTTGTACAAATGAAAACAAGGTTAAGCACCTCCAACATATAAAGGTGCAAGATAAATACTACCATCCCAAAAGTTACAAATGGGAATACAAAGCATTGGAACCAAAGCAAGTCCAAAGTCCAGCAGGGCAAACATTAAGTCCTGGAGTTCTGTGCTCAGCATCTGAAGTAATCTGGTTACAAGCTCCAACAGGCTTCAGTGACTCCACCCCTGCGGCACTTTCAGGGGTTTTAACTTCCATAGTTTTTCGTGGATGATCCACGTTCCTTGGCTTTACCCTTACATCTTTATACATTGCTCTCTGCAGGCGAGGCAGAAGCTGCCTTAGCCTTTTCTTGTATTTAAAACCAGCGCCACGTGGATGCCGCCAAGGTCTGCTGCAGGCTGGAGCAGTAGCCAGGCTTTTCTCTCTTTTGGCTGTAGGGGTTGACTGCCTGGATCACTGAGCTCTCTGAACCTGATTGTGAGGAACAGCTCTATGCCGCCAGTCTGGAATCTGGTGTGGCCGCTGCCATTTTGGGACATGGCGTGGCCTCTGTCGCCACTCTGGGACAAGGCACTCTGCAGCTTTTCGTCGCCACCCCGGGATGGGCACTCCGAGGCTTTTTCCTCACAACAAACTCTTTCACTTTTGAAGGCCTGAGGCTGCAAAGGGCAGAGGCCCGCTGCTTCCCAGGATGCCCCGAGGCCATCTCTTTTATTCTTTTGTTCCTTCTCAGCAATCAAGGTCTCAGCTCCATCTTTAAAGTGTATAGCTTCCTGGCCAAACTCATGTTTTAAATCGCTATGCTGCGCTCCTTGTTCTTTATCCGCAACATAAGCCTGGCTAAGAATCCCCAACAAAAGCCAGGCAACCATTTCAATGTTTGGCTGCCTCATAATTTCACTCTGTAGAGTAATTAATCCTTTGCCCTTAATCTCAGTCTCAGGCAAAGTCTCCGGGCCTGGGCAGAACATAGACAAACTTTCTGCCAAACCATAACACATGTCATGTGGAGTCCAACACCCAATGTCATTTTTCTTCCCAGCAGAAATCTCCCGAGCCTGGTCTTTACCAGCAGGCTTTCTATCAGCCTTCTGGTCTCCTGAGCTCTGACCAGAATCTCCCATACAAAACAGCCTAAGCCGTTCCAGCTCTATGCATGTAGATGGCATCTCTGAACCTTTCCAAACTTTCCCCACAAGTCACTTCCAAAGGCTCTCAAACCACATGGTCAGGAATAGTCACAGCAACGACCCCACTCCTGGTACCAAATTTTGTCTTGGTTACTTTTTGCTCGTTGTCGAGACAAGATACCTGACGCCCAAAATTAGGGAAGGAAAGGTTTATTCTTACAGTTTCTCGGGAGTTTCAGTCCATAAGTTGGCTCCAAGGCAGCATGGGGTGATGGGGTTACAGTTCATGGTAGCTGCAAGCTGCAAGCCGCGCTGGCGAGAGAGAGAGGCGGAAGCGGAAGTGAAAGAGGAAGGCCCGCCTTCCCTTACACTGTATGTTGGCTCCACCCCTGGGCGGGTACAGCAAACTGAACACAAGCAAGCACCAGACTTAGCCCCATCAAAAGTATGTGAGGACTTGGGGGGACATAGCATACCCCATACACTAGGTCACAGTGTTTGAAAATAGCAGAAGAGAGGCACTAACCAATTTCTTTCTGAACCCAAAGCCCATGTTCTTTCTGTACTTTCATTTTCCTTCAATAGCTTGCCAGAAGCTATGCCAAGAAGTAGGCAGACTGTTGAAATCATTTTTGTTTTAAGGAAAAAGTAGGTGAGACTATTTTGAGCAAGGGGGAAGACCTAATGAGGCCAGAGAGACTAACAGTAGGAGGGGGGGGATAGGTGATAAAATGGGTCCCTGCCAAGAAAGAGGATGGAGCTGATGCACAGACAAAGAAATGAATCTAAGAAATAAAGATAACTCCTCCCCTGAGAAACGTAGAGGATCCCAGAGGACTTTGTAAGTCAGTTTGAAGAAAAGAGGGAGAAAACTTTTTTCCTCTCTTTTCCTTCTTTTAGCTTATTTTTCAGAGAGCTGACCTTAGAATATCTGAACTTCTTAGTGTGTTAGAGTGGGCTGAAATGATACTGTACACTCAGCCACACTTACAAGGTTTCTATAGTTGCTGGTGTGACCATAAAGAGTGTCTAAGACTGATTGCCTTCTTTTTCTACAGCTCAGAGGAACACCACTTCAAAGTACTTGCTATCAGTTAGATTGATGAGTTCCAAAATTTTTAACTAAGTGCAGATATCTTCTTTCAGTTCACTATGGATTATTTTATTGAGGCAGTTTATACTTCAGATTAAGTTTAAGTCAGAGTTGGGCAAACTGACACCCACGACAAATATAGTCTACCACCTTTTTGCGTGTGACTTGCTAAGCCTGGTTTTTGTATTTGAAATGATTTGGGGGGAAAATCAAAAAAAGAATATTTTGTGACAAATCATAAAATTTGTATTTCAGCGTTCCTAAAGTGTTGTTGAAACACAAACATACTTCTTTATTTATAGTTATGGTTGTTTCTCTTTAAAATGGCAACGTTAAATAACTGACATATGACTCAATATTCTCTCTGGCCTTTCATAGAAAAACTGCCTATTCCTGATATTAGTGATTTTTGAGGCGAGAGATGTATAATAAATACTTATAAATACCAAGTACTTCATGACCCAAAACCTTGTACGTAATTGTTGGCACCCACACAATTACGATGTTGATTAGGTATTACCTCTCATCTTTGTGTCATTGACTCTTTTGCTCATTATAACTGTAGTAGTTGGAAAACATTTTATTTTATATTTACTTTTTAAAAATCGTTTGGTATTTTCACTGTCTGTAACACTTTGTAGTGTTTTGAAGAAATTGGACTCAGAAGCATAAAGTACTCTTCTGTTTCACTGCTGTACCTCTCAGCTGCTCTGTGATCCTTTCTCTCTGTTCCTGAATGAAATGTTGAGCATATCTCTTAGCTTTTCTTATCAGTTAGCATACAGTTTGTTTCTTTTTCAAGGTAATAAAACATCAAGGCTGGCACAACATTAAAATTCGACTCATTTCAATTAACACTTTTGTCATTGAATACAGCCCTGTTGTAGACTTGGAAAGTGAGTGAAGGAGGTTAGGTTTCGTCACTTTGGTGCTCATCTTCCTCCTTCATGTAACAAGCTGCAAGTTTGAGGCTGGATTTGGAGTAGGAAGAGGAAGGAGTAAGGGAACAGGAATAGTCTTGGTCACTTACTACAAATGTTTTGTTGGGTTGTTAGGTCTGAGTGTGGCATGTTTCAGATGTTGAGTTTTTGACTTAATAGCCTTTCTTAGATCAAAGACCTCATATCTAGTTATGTCTCATTTACAATTGCCTCATAAGGGCAGTGGCTTCTCTGGCTGCCTTACAATTCTGCTAATAGCTATAGGTTGAATCTTAGTAGCAGGAGTGCAGGGTGTTTCCTTGTCCTTCCCAATGGAACATTTTATTAGCATTTTCAAGATCCTTATCAGAAAATCAACCAGTTTCATAGCTATAAACCATACACCTGACTTTTTTTCCCCTAAATGCCTCTGGCTGAAAAATTAACCTGATATAGCACATGAATGTAACTAGTCCTGAAAATTACATTTAATTTTATATGCCCTAGTTAGAGTTTGTATTGAGATTTTCACATACAGAGAAAAGTATTGTGATAGTATTTCACTAAAACCTCATTTACAAAGTAAATATAAAACCTAAAAACTAGAAAAAACTTTTAAAGGCTATATAAGTTGAGTATTAAAGCACCTCACCAAATTGAAGTAGTTTAAGTGATTTAAAATGAAAAATGTCTCTCAGCCAGGAGTTGTGATACCTGCTTATAATTCTAGCTCTTTTGGAGGCTGAAGCAGGAAGATTATAAGTTGGAGCCTAGCCTGAGCGACTTAGCGATTTAGTGAAACCCTGTCTCAAAAATAAAGGCTTGGAAGTGTTGCCCAATGTATCAGCCCCTGAATTCATTCCCCATTAATGCAAAAAAAAAAAAAGAGAGAGAGCCTGAGTAGGTACCTGTGAACCCCATTATTCTGTCTTTTCTCAAGGTAATGCCTGTTAAACAATTTCTTTTGATTCAACTAGATGTTATATACATCTATGAGAATATGTCTTATTTAAAATTGCAAATGGATCAATTCAGTTTACAAATATAGATAGAACTCAGTTTAACTTTTTTCATTAAGCTATGTATCTGAGAAAGTTCTTGAGAACAATGCATTCAAATTTACCTCATTCTTTGTCATGTTTGTGTAATATCACCAGTCCTGTATTGGTATACATTTAGATTATTCCCAACTTTTCAGTTTTATAAACAGTGTTCATTGAATATTCTTCCATACATATTTTTGCATGTTTATGGAAATGTAACTATTGGATAAATTTCCAGAAATACATAATTGTTAAGTCAAAAAGTATATTGGAATTTGAGTTTCTAATAAATACTATCAGTTTGCTTCCTGAAGAGTTTCTAGTAATTCTTTCTTACAATTTCAACTTTAGTGATTAAGATGGCAGTGTGAGTGACTTAAAGGATTTATCTAGAAGTTTTTGGGTATTAGTAAGATTTTTAAATTTTTTATTTTCATTTGACCTTACTTAAATCAGTGGGGAAAAAATGTCTTACTGGAAAGTGCTAAAATCATAGAATTCAGTTAATTTCCATTTTTAAATTTCTAGTACTTATCTTTAGAGTTTAATATTTAAGAAGATAAATTGTTAATGGGAAAGAGGATTCAAATAAGATGAGAAAACATTACTTATTTGGACCCCAAAATATTAGTTGAGAAGGGGGAAAATACAAGCAGAAAACTTGAGGCTATGATAGAATATTTGCATTCATAGTGCCCGTGCTCTAACCTTTCCCCAAATTTTTTCATTTCTAAACATGTTCTTTTAATTTTTCTCTTAATTATGCTTCTAAAATTTGCTGCATACCTGACATAAATTCAGTGAATGTCAGTCATTATGATATTGCATGCAGTTAAAATAATATCGCCTTCTAGGAATATAATTCAAAATACGTTGACTTGATTGAGGAACAACTTAATGAAGCACTTACTACTTATCGGAAACCTATTGATGGTGATAACTATGTTCGCCGGAGTAACCAAAGGTATGGTCCAGTCAGTTTAGCAATTCATTATAAACCTTGTATACAGAATTTAAAAATCAGCTTGTAATAAGTTATTACTTTTAAAGTTTTCTGAGTTCTGATGTACTCTCATAAGTGATATGGGAAAAATCTTTCTATGTTGATTGCTGGAAAAATTCCACTGGCATTCATAACATATTAAATACATTCGTTGATATAGCATTCATGACCACTCTACTCTCATCTTACTCTACTTTTTGGTTCGTACTCTCTTAACAGTACTGTAAGACCTGATATATTGTTATTTTTTACAGAGGAATCTCTGGTCTTCCTACACCTTTGTATTTTTATTTAGATTGGGAAATTGTATCTAATTTTATTTATTTAGTACATTATTAATAGTCATTTTTAATTAGCATATTTAAGTGAGTCAGTAACTATCCAAATCATCTTTCTTGTGTAGATTACAGCGTCCTCATGTCTACTTGCCTGTACACCTTTATGGACAACTGGTACACCACAAAACCGGCTGCCATTTACTAGAAGTACAGGTAAAAACAATTTGCTTATTTAAAATCATTATGATATTTAAGAAATCCTAATGTTGCAAAAAATATTGTCATTGCAAATACTTATCAAATGCTATCAAAACAGTGGCATACTTTCTTCCCAAGTTATCTATCTTGTAATTGACTTAGGCATTCTGTATTTATAGTACTGAGAAATGTCACTGGCTTGCATGTATTGCCCTGTGTTACCTTTCAAATAGCTAACTTTTACATAGGGTAGGTCACCCAGTATTGGTCTAAGTTCTTTCCTTTATGGTTTGTTGGAGAAATCAAAATCTCCTTAAAAGGATAATAAAAACCTAAGTTGCTTTTTCTCATTGAAAAATTAACTGTTCCCTCAGTGGGCAACAAGAAGTAAAAAGCTGCTGTTTGTGAGTAATTCCCTATTGTCATATAGTACTATATGAACGCATCAGTCAAAGATGAGCAGTTGTTCTTTGAGTATAGTATGTACAATACACTTAGGGCTATTAATGTGTCTTGCAGCTAGCTATTTTCAGAGAAATAAATAATTGAAAATATTCGTTAATGAGCACAATAGTTACCTAGCAATTTGAACTCTGTGGCAGCATTTATCTCAGGATCCCAAAATTTTATATAAATATATTTTACAGTTTTTTGTGTTTATATTTATGGAAGCTATTGGCAAGATAGCTTCATGTTAGCATTTGATAAAAAAAGTCACTAAAAATTTAAATGAGCTTCTTGTTGTCTTTACCTACATAACATGATAAAATCCAAACCAAATGTAATGCCACATGTATGCAATCCCAGTTACTTGGGAGACCGAGACAGGAGGATCACAAGTTTGAGGACAGCTTGGGAACTTAGTGAAACCCTGTTTCAAAACAAAAATATAAAAAAGGCTGGGGCTGTAACTCGGTGGTAGAGCACTTACCTAGAATGTGTGAGGCCTTAGGTTCAATCCCCAATACCACACATACAAAATGATAAAATCATAATTATTAGGGTTGGGGATATAGCTCAGCGGGACAGCACTTGCCTGAAAAGTAAAAATTTGTGAGTTCTCTTCTTGGTACCAAAAAAAAAAAAAAAAATCATAATTATTACTTTTTATGACTTTAGTATAAAACTTCATGAGACATGTAGTATTATTATCCCCATTGTAAAGACTAGGAAATGAAGACATGGGAATTTTAAAGTAGTTTTCAAGGCCATATAGCTAATAGTGATAACTCTAGAACATGAACTCAGAACCTGTGCATTAATACTACCTTCTAAGACATTTTGCATAAAATTACTTTAGAATTTTAGATGTGTAAATATAAATACAAATGTCTTAAAATATGAGGGATAAAATGGGATAAAAATACATTAAAAACTTAATATGTTGTTACTTGTATGTTTTTGTTCTTATTTTCTCCAGAATATTATTACAGAACTTTGTCACAATGTTCGTACACCAGATTTGGATAAATGGGAAGAAATTAAAAAACTGAAAGCATCTCTTTGGGCCTTGGTTTGTAATAAATATTTATGTAAAATCTTTGCAAATTTTAGATTTTTTTCACTTTTCCTTTAATACTAAATAATTTAAAATTATTTTATTTGAAACTTGTTCTTAGATTAATATTCTAGGGCCAGAATTGTTTTGCCAATTTAAATATTTTTATGTTGTGGAAATACATGGTTAAACAGTTAGTTTTCATGGCTGTGGTGTTTTTGCTAAGACAAATAGAACATTGGCATATTGGTAGCATTCCTTATTTGATGATTTTTTTTTTCATTATTTTCCTCTCATAGATGGGTTTAGATTTGTTTTGTGGTAGCTTTTCAAATCACTTGAGTAACTTGTATAAGTTTATTTGATGTGTATTTTCTTTCAGGGAAATATTGGCTCTTCAAATTGGGGTCTTAATTTGCTACAGGAAGAAAATGTGATTCCGGATATACTCAAACTTGCAAAACAATGTGAAGTTCTTTCCATCAGAGGGTATGTCATTTAATCCAGACAGCTTCTTAATTCATATAGTATTATTTATAAATATAAGGCAAAAGTATTACATGATTCATAACTGTTAGTTCTAATGATACAAGATTTTTAAATATAATAAGTTAAACATCTTAACTTTTTGTTTAATGATATCTTTTCATTTTTATTATAATATTGAAGTTTACCTTACCATTAGGGAAATTGTGTGTGCTCAAATAGCCTAATAATTTAATAGCCTAAATAGATTAATGCTAAGAAAGCTTATATATGTATTTTTTCTAAGATCACATTGTATTTTATTGTAATTATTAAGTAAATTTGCATGATTTTTATTGCTGCTGATTTATTCCTAACTAGTTTTAATAACTTTTTTCATAAAAACTCTTTAATGGCATTTAAATAAAACTCAAATCTCAGCTTAGTCATTACTTTTTTTATGTACAGGACCTGTGTATATGTATTGGGGCTCATAGCCAAAACTAAACAAGGCTGTGATATTCTAAAATGTCACAACTGGGATGCTGTGAGGCATAGTCGCAAACATCCGTGGCCCGTGGTTCCAGATGATGTAGAACAACTCTGTAACGAGCTCTCATCTATCCCAAGTACCTTAAGTTTGAACTCAGAGTCAACCAGTTCTAGGCATAATAGTGAAAGTGAATCCGCACCATCAAGTAAGTACTGTGATAACCTTACATAAATTTAGCCAATATTAGCATTTGTATTTGTAATTTCAAAACTTAAATATATTTGTTACATCCCTAATTTTCCTAAGATAATTATTTGGCAGTAATAACCTTGGAGAATGCATTTCTTTTCACAACACAGAGTATTAGTCACAATCCTATGTTGTTTTCTGTCCTTGCTTGCTGAATAGCTTCTGGAAAATACTACATTGGCTTTATAACAAGTAATGTGCCAGCAGAACCAGCTCCCTTTTTTGTCAACCAAAAAGAGACAAACTAAGTATTTATTGTCTGCTTTCTACATTTGCTTAATCTTTTTACTCATTTTTCAGATGTAGAGATTATTGATCCAGAATGTATTTGCTAAGAGGTACTATGTGTATGTCTTCATTTTTGAACAAAACACTGAATTTTAAAATAGTAGAGGGTTTGGGGATATAGATTATTAGTCTTACACCATTACACTAAGTGAAAGACAGCTTGCCTGGCATGCCTGAGACCCAGCAACATACACACACACACACACACACACACACACACACACACAGTAAAACAGTGAAATTGTTAAAAGATAAAGTGTATCACAAATCAATTATAAGCAGTTTGTAATTTCAAGATGTGTGAACAAAATTTAAGATATGATTCTTTTAAGAAGATAATGCAACATTTATTGAACCGTATTTCACCAAATCTAAGATGCCTTGAATTACAAGATGCAGTGATACTTTATGTACCACTAAGAAGGAAAAAAAAATGGCTATTAAAAAAATTCATGCCCCTAATAACAAGGTGCAGCCTGACTTTAGAGAGAGAGAATGTAAAAAGGCATATTTTGGAATTGAAAAAAATTTAGAAATGCGAAGTAATTTTCAGGTTCATTTAGGGTTTTAGAAATGTATTTGAAGAAGTTTGCAATGATTCAACAGGTAAGTTAAATTGCGTAGATGTCATTAGACATTGAGGTTGAGTTACTTATTAAAGTTGGGCATTGAATTCAGATAATTTCTTAGTACTTAAACCAAAATGGAATGTAAGCATAATTATTTTAAACAAGTTGTGAATTGGTTCTCTGTAAGTACAGTCATTACTCAATATTTGTGGAGATTCAGCACCCCTTGTGGATACCAAAATCTATGGATAATCAAATCTCTTATATAAAAGGATACAGTATCTGTTTGTAGCCTACTTACAGCTTCTTGTGTATTTTGTATCATCTTTAGATTACTTACACCTCATGCAAAGTAAACACCGTGTAAATAAGTATTATACTCTTTTATTTAAGGATATTCACATTTAAGAAATAATGACAAAAATATGTGTATGTTTAGTATAATTACTTTTTTTCCTGAATATTTCTGATCCTCAGGTAGTTGAGTCCATATAGGCAGAATCCACAGATACAAAGGGCCTGTTACATATTTTACTTACAGTTTGGAAATTCATTTCTTATAAGGTGAATTTTTCTGCTAATATTATGTAAAATAACTTGTACCAAATGAATGAGCATCCATGCTCAAATCTCCTTTTTCTCTTTAATTTCACCCTGAATATTTGAAAAAATCGAAAGAAACTTCATGTAAGCTGAGTCATAGTGTGTTAATAATTTTTCTTTGGAAATAATAGGATGACTTCATGACATAATTTCACATTTCATTCAAGTCTAAATTCTAGGTCTCAAGGAAATGCTTTGCATGTAGCTCAGTGACTTAACCTTTTATTTTTAAATTGTTATCCCCCAGATGACTATTTAAAATTCTTAAAAATTTTTCTGAAATGTTATGTCACTAATAGTTGTCATGAATCTTGCTTTTTTTTTTTTAATGTGCTTTAATTAATGATCCTTCAATTATAGGTATGTTCATAATGGAGGATGACCGGTTTGGCAGCAGCTCTACTAGTACATTTTTCCTTGATATCAATGAAGATGCAGAGCCATCATTTTTTGACCGACCTGGACCCATAAAGGATAAAAATTCATTTCCTTTCTTTGCTTCTAGTAAACTTGTGAAGAATCGCATCTTAAATTCGCTCACTTTGCCTAATAAAAAACATCGTAGTAGCAGTGATCCAAAAGGAGGAAAACTGTCATCTGAAAACAAGACAAGCAACAGGCGAATCAGAACACTTACAGAGCCCAGTGTGGACTTTAATCATAGTGAAGATTTCACACCTATATCCACAGTACAGAAAACATTACAATTAGAGACTTCATTTGTTGGGAATAAGCACATTGAAGACACTGGTAGTACCCCAAGTATTGGAGAGAATGACTTAAAATTCACCAAAAGTTTTGGTACAGAGAATCACAGAGAAAATACAAGCCGAGAAAGGTTAATTGTAGAAAATTCCACGAGTTCACATATGAAGATACGCAGCCAGAGTTTTAATACAGACACTACAACAAGTGGCATAAGTTCAATGAGCTCCAGTCCTTCACGAGAGACAGTAGGTGTAGATGCTGCGACTATTGACACAGACTGTGGAAGTATGAGTACTGTGGTAAGTACTAAAACTGTGAAGACAAGCCACTACTTGACACCACAGTCTAACCATCTGTCGCTCTCCAAATCGAATTCAGTGT
The DNA here is from genome assembly GCA_004363535.1 of Dasyprocta punctata. NCBI lineage: Eukaryota > Metazoa > Chordata > Mammalia > Rodentia > Dasyproctidae > Dasyprocta > Dasyprocta punctata. The sequence continues at coordinate 129,394 of RJWM01000946.1, forward strand.
CCTTGGTGCCTCCAGGGTCTTCTCATACACTTCCCAGAAGAGCACAATCCCTTAAAGCACCCTCTATTGCTACAATTAAAAGTCTAGCAGATTGTAACTTTAGTTACACGAGTTCTAGAGATGCCTTCGGCTATGCTACTTTGAAAAGATTACAGCAGCAAAGAATGCATCCATCCTTGTCTCACTCTGAAGCTTTGGCATCACCAGCAAAAGACGTGCTGTTTACTGATACCATCACCATGAAGGCAAACAGTTTTGAGTCCAGATTAACACCAAGCAGGTGAGCAAATACTTAAAAATGAACAATAGTGATTTTATTTTTAACAGATTTAAAAGTAAAACATTAGTCAGGTGTAACACTACATAAGCCTCAAAACCTACCCATTTATTAGAGTAAGACTGTAAACTCCTTGTTACCCGATATGATTTGAAATGGATTCTTGCAGCTGCGAGGGGGGAAAACAAAACTCCATTAGGCCCTGAAAATAAACATATATGCTTTGCAAGGATACACAAGTCACAAGCTTTTTTTATTTCTCGCTTCTGCAAGGATCAATTTTAAAAAGAAGTATGTCGGGGGGATCAGGAGCTTAAGACCTACAATAACAAACAGCCTTTTCAGGTAGGTCATTTTAAGGCTCCAAAAGTTGACCTTTTTCTTTTTATTGTTATTTTTGTAATAACTGAAAAATTTCAGTTAAATTATTTCCAGTTTAAGTATATGTAATTAAATAGGAACCAAATAAACATTTAAATGACTTTACTATTCCTCAAAACTCAATAGAAATTTCCATATTACAGTTAGATCATATTAAACTGTTCACCATGAAAGTTTAGATTTACCTTTAAAAGAGATGTGATATTGAGTTTGTTGCATAAATTTCTGTATCTGTGTTTTTGTTGTTGAACCAAGTGTTCCTAAACAACTTCCTTTAGTTTTAAATTATGTACTTACATTATTTAAATAGATTATCATATGTCACGTACTTAGAATACTATGGTTTATATTAAGACTCAATAAACATTGTCATTGTCATCATTGGTAGTTTTTTTTTTATTAAATTCATCTATCTCATAGTAAATTCTTAGTAACATTGAACAGTCTTGTTTCATTGACACATTTAATAGAGGGGTTGCTTACAGCAGATAATTGATTTTGTCCCCTCTTGTAGAATTTAATAAATTAGGTAATGTCTTACTTAATTGGAACTCACCAGCTTTGGTACTCTCATCATTCTAGAGCAAAGTCAGATATATCTCTCAGCAGTTCATGGTTATAAATTTATGTAGTTAGTTAATGAATGTACAATTTCTGGGCCTCACTTTCTTCATCTAGTAGAGACTAAGCTAGATCAGTGATTTGAAGCTTATATATAGTTCCTTTTCAATGGAGAACCTCCTTTTCATGAAAAAGGTTTCTATGAAAATTTGATATGTAGAATAGAGAAAAATGGAGCTACAATGGTTGAAATAGAAGTTGGGAAAGAGAATAATCCAGTAATTCTTTCTTTCCCTCTACTCCAGTAGCCCTTGATATGTTCATGGAGCCAGAGATTTATAATAGTGCAATTTGAAAGCTACTTGTCTCTTTTACAAAATTGGTAACTTTCAGTAAAGAGTGGGTTTTGGGGAGAAATTAGGAATGTTTTTTGCTTTGTTTATCTTAATAGCTACTGTTATTGTTGCATTTATTTTGTGAAACAATTCTTCCGTTTATATATGTATATCCGTATACACGCACACGTACACACAGACTCTAAATAAATGTGTACATAAGAAAAAATTGTACAAATATTTTAATACTAACTTTATCGAGACATCATGAATTTAATACAAGTTACCTTTGCCCTTTACAATTACAAGAGGTGCTCAAAGTGTTGACTGTTAGCTTCTAGACATTTATTAGTATGGTGAGCTGCTGAAGGGTGTATACATTGTTTTTTTAGTTGTCTCTGTCTGTCTCATATCCCTGTCTGTCTCTGTCAGTGTCTATCTGTCTCTCTTCCCCACCAATATCCAAAGAGATACAAACTTCGGATAGAACGTTATATATAAAGCAAATACCAATTATGTATTGCAGCATAACTTTGCATGAATAAAAATTTTAATGATAAAGATGCTATCTTACAAAAATGTCAGTACTATGTTTGTTACAGAATCATGAGTAAGTAATGAACTGTAAAAATTACAAATCAGTGCTATATATTAGGCTCTTATATTTATATATCATTTTACTGTATTATGTATACCTCTGTGTTGCATAAATTTTACATTGATAATAAAAGCATTAATTACTACACAAAAAATAAGAAATTATTCTTATTTTTCATAGTATAATATTAAATGATAGATATATCCTTGCAATATGATAGCAAAGATAGCTTTCAAACTATATTTCTGTCTAGGTCAGTTTCTTTCTTTATTTATAGATGTTAAAGTTACTCCAATGGCCCACCATTTCACTTTTACCTGAGAGACCAAACTAGTTGTTCTTGGTAGCAATCAGTATTACTGGTGAGCTTTTCTATATACATAATCTATAGCAGCTAATATTTTAAAGTGTTTATATGTTCCCAATAAACAAGGTGACACAGCTTAGCATTTCTCTAGTCACTTTATTGAAGGCAGCAATGTAAGTTTTTTAAAATATTGATAATATTACAAATCAAGAAACTAATCCAAGTTTTATTGTGGTATTATAGGTTCATGAAAGCTTTAAGTTATGCATCATTAGATAAAGAAGATTTGTTGAGTCCCATTAATCAAAATACTCTTCAGCGATCCTCCTCAGTTAGGTCAATGGTGTCCAGTGCTACATATGGTGGCTCTGATGATTACATTGGCCTTGCTCTTCCTGTAGACATCAATGATATATTCCAGGTATTGTTATAACTTTTGTTTCCTTCTGAGTTAGCTTCTTTTATGCATTCTATTACTGTGTAGTAGGAATTACAATCTACAAGAGTGCACTAACTGGAGAAGATGAATTTTTTAGATGGTTTTATCTAAAGGAATTTTTAAGATGAAAACTTTGCTTTCTCAAACTTTCTTTTATATTTAGTACCTCTAGATTTCAAGAGCATTATTTTCTCTTCCTATACTCAGTGAGCTATTTCTTTCTTTATCATTATAGTCTTTGTAGAAATTTAGTAGGTTCCCTACCTTATTTTGTAGTTTCATGTGGCTTTTTTGTTGTTTTTGATCCTATTTTACCCATCTAGCATGCCACATGTGATTTCCACTTACATGAAGTAGTCCCAATCCCACGAGATGCCTACAGAGCTTTAGATGGTATATAGTAGTACTAAAGGATAAATTTTTACTCAGCAATCTAGAGACATTTTAGATAAATGTTAAAATAGCTTTTTGACTATTTAGTTCATGTAGATATACAATAAAAGACTTGGGGTTGTTATTTTGTTAAGTTTTGGTAGTTCAACCTTTAGTAAAATTTTTATTGTAGGTTCATATGCAATAGTAATTCTATTTCAATTGTGTTTTACTTTATATTCTTAGCACTCATAATGTAGACTTTGTTGTAACATGATTTATCATAGTTTATATATCTATTTCAGGTAAAGGATATTCCTTATTTTCAGACAAAAAATATACCTCCACATGATGATCGAAGTACAAGAGTGTTTGCCCATGATACAGGAGGTAATACATGGTCTTTGTTCTGAGACTCATTTATATTAAAAACAAAATAATTCTTTTTGGTAGGTTGGCTCTAACAATTCAAAGATAGCCACTTTTGCGTTAAGTTAAAAATTACCCCGAAAAGCCAGGCATGGTAATCCCTGTAATCCCAGTACTCAGGAGGCTGAGGCAAGAGGATCACTGCAAGTTCGAAGCCAGCCTGGGCTGCAAACTGAGTTCAAGAGCAACCTGAACTGCATAGCGAAACCCTGTCTCTAAAAGACTCCTCCTGCAAAAAAAAAATTACCCCAAAATAACTGAATCAAGGTAAAATTAAACCATTATTTCTTTTTTTTAAAAGCTTTTAAATTTTTATTAGTGCATGTTTGTGGCACACATCTTAATTCTTTTTACTTCTCCCCCCTCCATTTCTTTTAAGGATTTAAAGTATTTTTTCAGCTAAGTACCCAGCCCCTCAAGAAGATAAAATTCAAATTTGTGGTTTCTTTTTTTAAAAAGTAATCTATGAAAAGTTTATTACACTTAGCCTCATAGGTCCATGAAACAGCTGTTCGTTGGAGGAAGTGAGATACAAAAACATCATGGTCTTTGTTGTGAACTACTTTATTTTAATGACTACATATATATGAACCATAGGTTTTACAGCTTCATAATCTGAATTTTTTTTTAAACAACTACCTCTCTATACTTAGAATTATTTCTTTTCTTTAGGCAAAATTTTTTGAGAAAGTGTCTCACTCTAGTTCAGATTTGCCTTGAATTTATTATGTAGCCCAGGCTGGTCTTGAACTGAGTGATCCTCTTGTCTCAGCCTCCCAAGTGTTATGATTACCACCACACCATGCTACTTTAGACAAGTATAGAGGATAATTGAAGTAGTACATTAAAGCCGGGCGTGGTGGCACACACTTTTAATCCCAGCACTTGGGAGGCTGAGGTAGGAGGATCCCTGTGAGTTCAAGGCCAGCTTGGGCTACAGCGTGAGCACAAGGCCGGCCTGAGCTACATAGTGTGACCCTGTCTCAAAAAACTAGGGCCAGGAGTTTGGCTCAATGGCTTAAGTGCCTGCCTGGCAGGCACAAGGTTGTAAGTTTGATCCCCGGTGCCACAAAGAAAAGAAAAGAAATAGTACATTAATTATAATCTTATTTTTGAATTTCGTATCTAAAATTCCATCTATTAAAGTAATATAAACTACTTGTTGAAATAATACATTAATTATATTCTCATTTTTAAGTTTTGTATCTAAAATTTCATATATTAAGGTAATGTGTTTGTAGGCTTCAGTTATTTTCATAATTTAAAGCAAATTATTTTTTTCTTCCCTGTTAGATGTTGATCATAAAAAGAGTTCTAGTTTTCTTTCCTAGATTCCCTTTAAAATTTTACTGTTTTATGCACCGTGAAAAGGTATCATTGATACAATATTTATGGGAGTATGTTTTATATTTATTTATGTGCAGGTCTTCCCTCTGGAACTGGAGGTCTTGTTAAAAACTCTTTTCACTTGCTACGACAGCAGATGAGTCTTACTGAAATAATGAATTCAATCCATTCAGATGCTTCTCTATTTTTAGAAAGTACAGAAGACACTGGATTACAGGAACATACAGATGATAACTGCCTTTATTGCGTTTGCATTGAAATTCTGGGTTTCCAGCCCAGCAACCAGCTAAGTGCAATATGTAGTCATTCAGGTGAGTGATTATGTTGTTTGGGATTAATCCATCTAAATTTGACTCTGTTCCAGTGAAAATTTATCCACCTGCCCTGTTGATCACTCCCTTTTAGTCCATTGTCACCAGTTCAGACTTGGTTCATATCATTAAGCATCTGCCTATTGAAGCATTAGTATATCGTCTTCCAATTTTATTTCCTTCTAATTCATTTTCTAAACTACTGCCTAGGATTAATCCATTTATTCCATACTGGCTATTCATGCCCAACCTACAAGACTCTTGGTGATCTTTGTAGTGTTAATTTTCATCATTCTTCTCTCTATTACTTCAGGGCATGAAAAGTGTGTTTTTCCTGCTTTTCTCTCTTTGCCCGTCCTTCCCAAAAAAGGTGCATGTTCACATATGCATGTACATAGTCAATCTAGCAGGTCCACTTCATCCTAAGTGTAAACGGTATTTTGTCTGCAGTGTTTTGTGAGTCAGGTGTTGACAATCCTTTGCTCTTATTGCCCTTTGTACCTATATCTCTTACAATAACCATAGCTATTATTACTTGGTTATTCTTTTCTTTCCACTCGGTAATTCCTTTAGGACATGATCTGTCACTTCTCATTTTGTTATTTCTAATACCTACCTTTGTGCTAGTTTTTACAGTAGATTCTCAGTCTATATTTAAGGAGTAAGTAAAGTAGAAGCAGATTGGGGTTTTTTTAAATATGGATCAACATACAGTAATACCTCAGTTTATGAATGCTGCTGTTTGCCAACAGTCCAATTATCAAATAAAAGTGTTTGACAGAAATTTTACTTCCATTCATAAACTCCACTTTGGGTGACAAACACAATCATAACTATCTTCCCCAACATCATAAAACAAATTAAGTTTGTGAACCAAGGTACCACTGTATATTAGTAATTTCAGATTAGTACATATGTTTAGAGTGTTAATCACTTAATGAAGTGAAAATCACTTAGCCACCCTCTCAGTAAAACCTAGTGATGACCATAATTCTCTGCTTCACTTTTCAGATATCTCTTTGATAATATGGTGCTTCCAAATTGATGGATTACAACTCAGTAATAAGTTGCAGATATGATAAAGTTGTGTTGTATTATTGATCCCCTAATAGTTTTATAAGTCTGACAGATCAATGGGCTAAGCATTTGATACCATGAATAACACGTTCCAGGGCACAGTCATGCATTTTGCAAGTAGTTCTATTATTACATATGTACAGTTACTTTCCATGACTTGACAAAGTATTTGTTAGATGAATTGCATACAGTAAAGCAAAACAAAACAAAGCAAAAAACCCCTGCTATTTTAAATGATTTGGCTATATTATTAATGATTTAGTTTCTGTCAGTTTGTTTTTATTCACTCATTCACATATATATAAAGCACTTATTATGGAGTTTGCTGGAGGTTTTTTTTTTTTTTTTTTGTTTTGTTTGTTTGTTTTTTAACTTAGTTCAGAGCCAAATAGAGGGACCAGCCCCTTAATTACTCAGCTAGTTCTAATCCATTTGTTATCGATAGCCAGAAAATGATCAAGCACATGATGAGACAGGTGAAAGGGTTACTACAATCAGAGAGGCCCTTGTTTTGACACAAACATTAGAATCCTTAACCCTTTTGCTCACTTTTTCTAGGAATAAAAAGTATTAATTGAGGAACAGCTAGATAAAATTAACTAGAAAATTGTTGTAATTTACTTACTGATACCATTTTGGAAGTGTGAGGGAGAAAGAAGTTAATTTATGTGCCAATTTAGTTGTAATTTATACAACTATCAAGGGCCAAGTTGTTGAACTAGACCCTAGGAAAACAATTATGTAGGAGAAAAGAAAGCATTAGGAAGATAATAATTCTGTACTCTTTGAGCTTTGTCCAATGAAGAAAGAAATGAATGGATGGATTTTGCAGATATAATGTTGGATTTTAACGAGTACCATTAAGTACATGGTACTAGCTAAAGAATATAACTAAATAGGTCAAGGGAGAGATTTCTGAAGCAGTTACTACTGAGCTGTGATCTGAAGAGTAAACAGTGATTTAAAGAACACTTTAGACAGAGGGAACAACATGAACAGAGGTTCTCTGATGGAAGCTAACGTTGTTGAGACTGAAATGCACTTGGGTAAATAGGGTTCAGAAAGCAAGAGGAGAGGAGATACAGGATGAGTATGGGAAGATAAGTAGAGACCAATCCCAGTTTAAAAAAAAAAAAAGTGTGGACAGTGGACCAACAATATCAGGGCCAGCTTGAGAGCAATTAGAAATGCAGAATCTAAAGCCCCTCTTCATACTTAGAGAAACAGAATCTGCATTTTCACAAGACTGTCAGCTTGTTCATATGCACACCAAAGTTTGAGAAGTACTGCCACAGTTCATAATAAGGATTTTGTGTGAGAAATAGATATCTTTATTATCTATGACTGGTAACTAGAAAATAATCCTTTTGTGTAGTGATTATTTTAATGGAATGTCAGGACCTGAGCAGAGATTTCATGCTTCATTATTTCTAATCTGGTGGTAGCACTAGATAAAAGCATGATACAACTCAGTCCGAGCTAGAGCAGTCAGGCAGTAGGAAAGTGTAAAGAGCATTCACATTGAAAAAGAAGTCAGTATCACTGTTTACAGAATTTATATGTATAAAAAAGCTATTCAAACTAATAAATTCAGCAGTTACATATTACAAAATCAGCATGCAAAAGTCAGTAGTGCTTCTATGCACCACTAGTGATTTTTTTGAAAAAAGAAATTAAGAAAGCAACCTCATTTGCAAGTTAACCAAATAACAACAGAAGCCACTAATAAATTTAATCATAGAAGTGAAATATCTCTATAATCAAAATTATAAGACATTAATGAAAGAAATTGAATTCACACAGAAAAGGAAAAACGTTCTTTATTTGTATTGGAAGAGGCAATATTATAAAAATGCCCATATTACCCAAAGTGATCTACAGAGTCAGTGCAGTTTCTTTCAAAATGACTTTGACATTCTGTACAGAACTAGGAAAAACAATCTTAAAATTCATATGGAAACACAAAAAAAGCCCTGTATAACAGAAACTGTCTTGAACAGAAAGAACAAAGCAGGGGAAAACAAAATTTTCTGATTTCAAAATCTACTACAAAGCTAAGAATAAAAATAGAATGATACTGACCAGAAAACAGACTCATAGACCATTGGTACAGAATTAAAAACCTAGAAGTAAAACCTATGTATGTATAGCATTTGATCTTTGACAGGAGCCCCAGGGACATTCAGAAAAGGCAGTCTGTTTAATAAATGATCTTGCAAACTTGAATATGCATATGCAGAAGAATGAAACTGACCCCATCCCTCACCAGTTATAAAAATCAATTCAGAATGTAAGATCTGAAACTACCAGAAGAAAACTGAAAAGTTCCTCAAGGCATTGAAGTGGACAAGGATTTAAATAAGCATTTCCTAAATGAAGATATAAAAACAGCCAACTCTAAACTAAACCAAGACCACAATGAACTGTCACCTCACATTGGTTAGGATAACCATTATCAAAATGGGAAGGGATAACAAATGCTGGCAAGAATGTGGAGAAAGGGAGCCCCCTTACACAGTAAGTGGGAATGTAAAGTTATCAGTACAGCCATTATGGAAAACAGGGTAGAAGTTTCTCAAAAATTTAAAAACTACCAGCATGATCTAGCCATACTATGATTGGGTATATGGAAATGGAATCAGTACATTAAAGAGACATCTGAACTCCACGTGGATTGCAATACTGACCATACTAGCCAAGAATTAGAATCACTCTAAGTGCCTAGCTGGTAACTGGATAAGGAAAATGTGGTCCTTATACACAGTGGAATACACGTCAGCCATAAAAAGTATAACATTCTGTTATTTGCAGCAATACGAATAGACTAGAGATCATTGTATTAAGTGACATACGCCAGGTATAGAAAGATGAATACTGTATGATTTTACTCACGTGGGATCCACAACAGTTACTCTTAAGGAAATTGAGAGTAAAATAGTGATAACTGAAGGCTGGGATGAGAATAGAGGAGGAAGGGATAAGCTGATCAATGGGTACTTGTTTATAGTTAGGTAAAATAAGCTTTGGTGTTCTATTGAACAATGGAAGTAACTATATGACAGTAATATACTATGTATTTTCAAAAGACTGGAAGAAAGAATTTTGAATGTTTTCCCTACGGAGAAATGATAAATACTTAAGGAGATAGATGTTTACCCTAATACGAGCATTATGCAGTATATATAATATAGCATATACTATATAGCATATGCATCATGTTATCCCATAAATATGTACAATTATTATGTTGTTGCAAATGACAGGATTTTATTTTTTGACATCAAGAAGACTTAGGTTCAAAGCCAAGCTATTCTACCTAGTTAGTTATTTCATCTTGCGCAGTCTACCTCATCTAATTGAGCTTTAGGTTTTGTTTTTGCTGGGAAGTCTGGGAAGACAAGATGGAAGTAACACCTTTTGGTGTTATTTTGGTGTTTGTAACATGAAATTGGCATTTAGTAAGTACTCAGGAAACAGTAACTCATGCAGTAAATTGTTTATATTAGAAATAATATTCTCTCCTCAGTTGTGGTGATATTACTGTACTCCAAAAGAAAATCTTGCTTTCTTTCATATCATCTGCTGCCCCATACAATTGATTATTAGGTGTTTATAAAATAGCAAGACAGCACTTCTTACAGAAACTCTTTAATTTTTCCCAGAAACAGTTTTCAGCATTTACCATAAATTATTTTGTGACTTACAGTTTTATGGTAGAAAAACATTTTTCTGTTGTGTATTTGTTTAATTTTGTTCTGTTTACAACTGTTTATATTTTCCCACGGATAATGGCATTTAGCTGGAGCCAGCTTTATGCTGAGCTACTTGAAGTAAAGAAAGCAACCAGAGTGTTTTGTTTAGGATGTGCTACTTTCTTTATTTTTAATTACAAGAAAAAACTAAGCTATAGAGTATTAATTAAAGAGAAAGGATAAAAGCACACAGCTTTAGTTAAGAAGCTAAACATCAGCCTTTTAGATGAATCCATTCTATTTATGCACAAAATGTTTTATCCAAATTAAAAATAATCTTGAAATAAAATCTTGTGAGTAAAAGTGTATCTAAGGTTCTGTTAAAGGCAACACCTGAAGTTAAATATCCCCAGTCTAGTATGCATAGTCTTGCCTTCCATCCGTGTTCCTTACAGTTCCTAAGTTTAGTTCCCTGTGTTCTATGAGTTTGTAAATAATGCCCATATTCTGCCCACATTTTCTCTGAGGTTCCCATTTAACATATGTAATTATTTCACTTGAAGTGTTATGCATGGGATTGAGCACTAAAAATACAATGTGTAGTAGGAACCTTCTGTATTACACATAAGATGCTACTTCACAGCTTCAAAGGAGATAAATCAGCTTTTAAGCCTTGCTTCCCTCAAAAAAATAATTTTCTGAAAATGAGAATGATCAAACAGAATAGTATTCAGCAAGTTTAGAAACACATCAACTGAGCAGAGTAAAACTTTGTTACTTTTGCAAGAATATTTTGTTGTTATTCCCTTGATTGCTCATCAGTTAGTCTAAGTAAATGTATTTATGTCATCAGTGATTCATTGTTAGTACGGAATGCTACATGAAAAGGCTGTTTTTAAATGCATTTTTAATTCTTACATCTTTACCCAGTAGTTTTATTTTTAAATCAGTCTCTAATATTTGTAGCATGTTACTTGCATGGCATACACATATTTCCTTAATAACCCAATTTTTAAAACATTACAAATTTAGAGATCTTTTTTGCTCCAAGGAACTGAAGCATTTTCCTTTGAGTGTTATGTGGGAACAGTAATCTTGGGGAGTACTTGGAAGTGAAATGAGATAGTGATAAGTCTGTTTTATGGAAACCAGGATAAAGAGAAGTAGTAGCCCTTTCCCTTCCCTCTGACAAAATACAGTATTTTATGGAGGAAAGGAAACTAGACAAGCTTTCAAAAGTTCTTGCCTTTTAGCTGAGCATGTACCTTCTCTTTCTTAGTCAGTTTTCTCTAAGAAGAAAGTTTTAACTAATATTCAGCATTTACAGGTTTCTCAGTATTACTGCCTGAAAGGATAACTAAAGATTTCCTAAGTTCCATTTATTCTAATCATTCAGTATAAATATCTGGGAAGTTTTAAATCTGTACTGATGTTTGGTTGACTTCAAAATTCCACATAGGCACCTTCCTTGCAAGCACGAGATTGTGAGTTCAGTCCCTGGTACAGAAAAACAAAACAAAGAAACAAACAAACAAAAAAAAAAAACACAGTTAATTTAGTAGTGCCTGAGTAGTTATAGTAAATGTGAATCTTACAAATGTCTGTAGACTTCAACAGATTTCTCTCTCTGAGCAGTTGCTTTCTGTGCAGTCTAAATTTACTTTAAAAATCTTTATCATAGGGAGTAGTTATTGAAAATTAAAAATAAATTACAGAGTCATCTATTTTAGAGTATGCAGTGTAGCACAGAAATTAAGCCATTGTGATACTTATTGATATATATTTTCCCCAGACCTTCAAGATATAACATATTCTGACTGGTGTGAACAGACTATCCACCATCCCCTAGAAGTGGTTCCCTCTAAGTTTTCAGGGATTTCTGGATGCAGTGATGGGGTATCTCAAGAAGGCTCAGCTAGCAGCACCAAAAGCACAGAGTTGTTACTAGGTGAGTTTTTCGATTCAGTTCCACAAATTATTAATAAAATTATAGTTGCTTGGCTTTATTTTTCATGAATACTATAAAGTAGTCTCAAAATTATGACAAGTTAGTTTTAGTGAAGCAGTGTAGTAAACTTTTAAATATTGAACCTGTATGTGCCACTCACAGGTACACTGAGTTGTTTGCTTTTATTAGAGTTTTGGTCTCAAATGATTGGCAGATCATGTGTAGTTTGATTGCAGTTTCAGATGTCTTAGATAAAGTTTAAAAGCAAAGTCATGACTTATAATCATTTTACATTGTGATAAAGTAAAATAACTTCACACTGGAATCTTCCTTTCAGGTGTTAAAACAATTCCAGATGATACACCAATGTGCCGTATACTCCTTCGCAAAGAAGTTCTAAGATTAGTCATTAATTTGAGTAGTTCAGTTTCAACTAAATGTCATGAAACTGGACTTTTAACGTGAGTAAATTCTGTGCATGAATATTGTTCTGCTTTTTAAGATGAGAAAAGATACTTGAAATACTTCAAAAGTTAGATAAATATCAGTAGTTCTAAACTGCTTTGTGTATCTGTGCAGCTGGATTTTCTTATGCATGGGTCATTCTAAATCACATACGGCAGCAGGTTTAATACAAAAGCAAGTGTGAGAATCCACTTATCTTTCTTAAGCCAGACTTTACAAAAGAGCTGCAAAAATGCAAAACTTACTCTAAAACAGTGCCATTTTTTTTTTTAGTTTTGAAAACATTTAGTCTTTTTAAGATACATATTTATGTTAACATATAAGATATTTATTCTTTAAATGAACAAGTATTTTGAATTTTTTCAGCTTTACTTTCTGATATGGTAATTATTGATAGCTGTAGTCCATCTACAAAAATACTAAAAAAAACTTTTTAGTGGTCTTCAAAAATTTGTAAAAGATAAGGAAGTGCTAAGACCAAAAAACTTAAGAAATATAGACTCCCATAAAACAAGTGATCATTTCTTGATTTCATTCTTTACTGTTTTTCCTTTTTTCTCTTAATTGAAAGTGGTAGAGTTTTTACCATTTTTTTAATTTGCAACAGCATGAAAAGAAATTCAGATGGACTCGAAAGCATTTTTTTTTTCCTAAGCATCGCTGTACTGTTTAAGGTAGTGGGTTCTGAAAAGAAATGCAGCTCAGTGTCTCTGTAGGGCTTTTTTTTTTTTTTTTTTTTTTTTTTTTTTTTTTTTTTTTTTTTTTTTTTTTTTTTTTTTTTTTTTTTTTTTTTTTTTTTTTTTTAAAATGGGGTACCGGGGATTGAACTCACAACCTCACGTCTGACAGACGGGCGCTTAGGCCACTGAGCTAAATCCCTGGCTGTGTAGGACTTTGTAAAAGACTGTGCAGGCAGCAGGGTCCCACTGCAAATGTCTGGGCTGAGAGTAGTAGGAGTGGATTTTCACATGTGTATACCTCACATTCTGAGGTGCTCTTTTAGCTAAAAACCAATCTGAAGTGTCAGGATAGACAGTCCAAAGTATTAACTTCAGTCTAACAACAACAAAAAAGTTGTGTTACAAAACTCGATTTTAAAGGTATTTGAGTTCTCTTAGTCTGATAAGTTGTGCCATTTCTGATGCTTAATGAAAGGGAGTATTTCTGACAATAAGCATTTGAGTTTTGGTAATCTTTACAAAATACCCGAGACTGAAGATACCTCATTTTGGTGTGAGATAGAAATACAATATATATTCTTAAGCGTCACACCAAATATACCATCTAATCAGTACCTAAAGAAAAAAGCTGTTCTAAAAGTAAGTGATACTTTGGAGGAAAAATACATAAAGCATGATTGCAGCTTTTATTTCATGCTAGTCTTTTGTTTCATTTTAGAATTAAGGAGAAGTATCCTCAAACGTTTGATGATATATGCCTTTACTCTGAGGTTTCTCATTTGCTGTCACACTGCACATTTAGACTTCCATGTCGGAGGTTCATACAAGAATTATTTCAAGATGTACAATTTTTACAAGTAAGTAAGGTTTGGTATATGCAAAATTTATCTTTCAAGAATAATTGTTTAAATTAAGCTAAAGGAAAGGTTATATATATTATTTGCTGTGTTTATAAGTCATTAAAGATTTACCACTTTTTTCCTAGATGCATGAAGAAGCAGAGGCTGTGTTGGCAGTACCACCAAAGCAACCCATAGTTGATACATCTGCTGAATCCTGACCTCATATTTATGATGTATATAGATATATACTACATATCTTCATATTTGTGGATTTTCTAAAAGCCTCAGAAAATACTGACTGGGCAGCAAAGACAGGAGTATCTTCTGTAACACTGTTCCAGCAATTATTGGTACATGAACAGTTGGAACTGCTGACTTCCCTAACCAAAACTTCCTTCTCTCCATGTCAAGCCCTTTTAAGGGTTCTTATTTCATCACCACAATTTTAAGAGTTTCAGTTACCATCGAATGCAAGAGCCAAGCACTGAATACCTACATAGGTTTTCTATTTTTTCATTTTAAAAGCATAATAACAGTGGAACAATAATACAATATGCAGAAGCACCCTTCACACAGTTATTTTTTATTTTTTTTTAGGGTTAATGTTTGTTAACTAGTTTATGGAAACCAAGAATCAGTGTCTCTAAGGCTGCATCCTGTTACCACATGGGGTGTGTACTATAACTGCTGGTGTTCGAGAGGGAATTTTGACCCTTCCATGTTTTCTTAATGTTTGTAACACTACTTCAGAAGTGGGTAACCTCAAAGCAAAAGAAGAGCCTCAACAACCCAGGACTTATAAATTATTTTTATTAGACTCATAAAGATTCTTATTTGTTTTCCATCTTTTCAGTTTTGTTGCAATGTATTCTTATAGGCTGTTTGAATCAATTAAGGTTTTTCACTACAGTTCCTGATTGAACTGAAATCATTCAATAGTTCAGTTAGAAAATTTTTCCATTTATACAGTTTCTCATGTACAGTATTTCCAGTGGACTTCCATATTCATCAGCTTCTCATCTTTTTAAACAGGAACATGACCAAGCACTATTATTTCACACCCAAAGCAAAGGAAAGCATTAACTAATATTTTGGATCTCCTGAGGAAAAGATAAGTTTTCCTGAAATTTACACATTCCACGGGAAAAGAGCCATATTTCTTTTTAAAAAATCATTGATGAAACTTGTTATTAAGATTAGAAATTGTAGTGAAAAGCCTTAAGTACTACATTTTAAGGCGGTAATTTAAGTTTTGTATCAGTGTTCTTGTTTTGCACAAACTAAATGAATGCAGTGATAAGTGAGTTAAAGAGTAAAATAATTGCCTTTATCACATTTGCAAAGTTATTGATGAGGGTGATTTTGTTTGTCTCATTTGTGTATGTATAAAGATAGTGGAAATCTTGACAGGAATCAAACATATGCAAATCTGTATATATAAAAATAGCATGGCCATCGTCATTAGAATGCCTGTAAATCAAAGGGTTATGTTTTTTGAAATCTATATATAAATGAAAATAGAAAAAAAACTAGCTGGACTGATTAGGACTGTTTTTAAATTCATTTGTGTAGACCATTTTTACAATTACACATCAGCTTTGACGGTCATAGGCCATTGGTTCACCTTTTATTTTTCCATGTTGCAGATCCTTTTTGTAACGGGCTTGTTCTTTGGAATCTCTGTAAAGAACCCTGTGAACTAGAAAATGTAACTCACAGAGATAGTTTTCGTTTTTTTTTTTTTTTTTTTTTTTTTTTTTTTTTTTTTTTTTTTTTTTTTTTTTTTTTTTTTTTTTTTTTTTTTTTTTTTTTTTTTTTTTTTTTTTTTTTTTTTTTTTTTTTTTTTTTTTTTTTTGTAAACTGGCACTGAAAGTTCCCGTCTGGGGTGAAACATTTCATCTCACTTCCTACCACCTCTTTGACTGCACTTCAGTGAATTGTTCTTATGTGCACTGTGTAGCAACTTACATTGCAACGAAGCAGATAAGGGCTGTAAGCTGCTGCTTATTGTTAAAAAGGGGTCTTCAGATTTTCTCTCATAAGATTCAATGAAGGTAAAACAAATAATTGTTTTTAAGTTTACCACTGAACCCAAGTGTTTATTTAAATGTTAACAATGCTTCTAAGAACGTTGCCTGTCACCTTGGTCTTTGGTCTTGGATAATTCAAACTGCCTTTCCAGAGAACCAAATGTCAGAAATAATAGACCAAATAGTGGTTAAAAACTTCAAAGGAAGTAATTGAATCTTACTCATAATCAGACTAACATATTTTAGACATAAAACACTACCTCACTTCATATACAGTATAAAATCTGTGGTTTAATCCCTCAAAAGTTAACAGAAATTATGTTTTCATCACATAAATGTACACAGTGATCTTCCTTATACCGCACCTAAGTTACTTACCCTGAAATCAAGGCTGTATTAGCCTGAACAGGTTTTACTTTTCACTGTTAATTTGAAAGACATGTATGTGTATGTTATACCTGCTTATAGCACTTACTTTGGGAAGACACTCAGAACTTTGTAGTTTTCAGTATGCTAAGAAAAAGAATGTCTGCAGTTAAATTTATAGTGCTATTTGGTTTATTCATGGTTTCACTGACAGGTCTAATACGTTATCTTTGAGTATTTGTATAAAAGTAGACTTATAAAAAATACATGCAGTGCCAAGTAATTAACTTAGGTATTTAAACAATATTAAATTATACAGAAAAGGTTAGGAATGGTGTCAGTGGTAATAGAAATAATTGAGAAAAATAACTTATAAATAATAGATACTACCAAGAATCAAGACTACCAAAATAATGTCAATATTACAGTTTTTCAAGATTTTAGAATTAATCTTAGTCCATATAAATTTGTACTATTGGTAATTATTGAATAATTTGGAGGGGTTTAATCTGTTATGCTGGTTGTAAACTGTGAATTTCTAATTGTAAATTATCATTTCTAATTGAATTTTTTAAGAACGAATGTCAGCTTCACATACTAAGTAAATACTGATAAATAAGGAAATTAGAAATTTAGTATTCATAATCAATTATATTCTAAAATTTCTTGTACTTTTATTTCCTTTTTGTGCTTAGGTATATTGGGGGGGGGAACGTGTGCTCCCTATTTAAAATTTTTCTAATAAAGATTAGTAACATAAGGGCATTCTGTAAGACAGTGACATTGAAAGAGGCTCTTTGGAAGTATATACATTATTATAAAGTATACAAGTCCTTTAGAAATAATAGCTTTATGGGTTTTCAACTCTTTGGTCTAGAGCTTGAAATAAAACTGAATTTTTCAGGATGTGTTACAATGGCAAAATATTCAGCAGTGAGATGTCAGTGCTTATTTAGATTTGTCTACTGCTATTTATATAAAGTTTTATTTCATTCCATTCGAGGATGCCTTTTATCCCCTATTAAAGCACAGATCATTAAGCAATAAAAACCCAAATTGTCTGTTATTCAAATTATAGCTTCAGTTATTTGCTAATTTTGTTTGAGAAGAGCTTTTAAATACTTTGGGGAACATTCTTTGGAAGTAAGAATTTTTCTCCCTTTTAGTCCTATGCTTCCACTTTTGTCTCAAATTCACAATCCGTTAAAACACAAGAAAAAAAGAAAAGGTAGAATTAGTTGAGAAATTTATATAAGACCGTTTGGAATGAATGAACATTTCAAATTTTCTGGAATGTAAATTGAGAAAGGTCTCATGTCTCCGTATTCACAAAGTACACATATTTACCATCTTTAATTTCAAGAATGTTAACTATAGTGAGAGTTTCATTGAAAAGCATACCAATGAATCTATAGCAGTGCTTATCAAGAAACACTGAATGAAATCTGTAAGACTTTCTAGGAACATTCCTCCTTCCCCGCCCCTTTCTCTTTTTAATTCCAGGTTCCCAGGGAAGTTGTCATTCGTAGAAGGTTTATATATAAGACTTAACAGAATGTGGATTTTTTTCCCCCTTTGGAGTATTTTTGTATTGTAGATGGTAAGTACGCCACAGCATGCAAAAATTGCACATTTTGTTTGACGTTCTTTATAAAATACTTAATTTGAAAAATATAATTTATGCCAAAAATAAGCATATCTTACACTTTTGCCACTAACTAGGTTGATTTAGCACAAAATGCAAAGTCTTAGGGTGGAGAGGGGAGTGAAAAACATTTTATAGATGATTGTTAAAAAATGTTCCATTACTGACCTGTCAGAAACCCTAAAGATGCATTATAAAACAAATGATGTATATTAGTTTTGAAGAGTGGTAAGGGGTTGTGAAAAAATCTCAAAAATTAATGCTCTCTAACCACATGATTTTCTTTTTTTACTTAGTAATACGCTGCTACATATTTGGAGGTTCTGGTGTTTGTAGGTCACTGAACACATTGAAATTGGATTTATATTGTATAACTGTAACATAGAAAGAAAAAGTATTTATATATTTTCTGTAAGAATATTTCATTGCGTTGTGTATAATTTAAATAAGATTTGTCCCAAAATGGTTTTGCTCACCTTGATTTTTTTTTTGTTGTTGTTGTGGTTTTCTTGTTTTTGTATAATGTGTACAGTTTATGTCAAGGGCATTAAAAGCCTCCTGAAGCATAATCTTATCAAAGGGATACATTGTTAATAAAATTTACTTAAAATTCTTAAACTTGTGATGATGGTATTTTATTTAAAAATTTAAAACAATGTGTGGTCTTATGACCTTGATTTTAAATCATGTATTGCTGATGCTGATACACTTGGTTCTCAGCAAAAGTGGCTTGTAGGTACCATGTATAGGTAGTTCAGTAACGTGAAGTGACTATTGTAAATGTTTTAAAATAGTTACCCCATACTTTCTTAAACATTCTTCATAATTTAATCAAAACTTTACAGTTTTGAAATCTCAAGTCATTATTGTAAAGTGTTTGGAAAATGGAAATACCTTTATATAGAACAGCTCTGGATTTTTGAGGAAAAATATATAGATGATAATATGGAAATGGTGACTGTTGGGGAAGGAATGCAAAATTTTATAAACTGGCCTGAATCAGTAATGACAAATCTTTAGAAGTTTTAGTGATACAAACAGTCCACTGTGGCACGCAGATTCACCACCACTAGGTTAACCTGTGGCCATCTAGTGGCGAAAGAGAATACCCACAGGCAAAATTACCAAATCTGGAGAATATGTTACAGTTAATAAATATGGTTAAGAAATAATGTCTTTAATGGTTAATAATAATGTCAGATACACTGGCCTTTACACTTATTTCTGTGTATCATTTTTCCCATGACCTTCCACTGTAGTCTGAAATGTAGTCTGCCCCTAAATAAACTGAAAAGCATACTTAATACTGTCATCATTCAGCTGATTTTTGGAGAAAGTCATAGCTATCTTTTTAAACCACTTTCTTTTTAAAACTAGAATATAAAATACTCAAAGTACTGCTCAGTATTACTTAAAAGTTTTGTTTTTCTTAATGTCTATCTTAGAAAACTAAACCAATTACATATGGTTAGTCTTTCAAATTAAATACACTTGGTGGTTTTGCTGTAGGTACCATTTTAACTGCTAGTTCTGTGAACTTTCTTCCATTGTCTTCTAGGGTTTTAAAAGTTCTACTTCATGCAGACTGTTTCACAGGTTCTCTAAATTCTTTGAGATGAAGCCAGCTTATTAATTTTAATAGAGCTTTTAGAAGCAGTGTTAGCTAAGTCTAATTCAACTTAGTATTCTTATAAACATTCCAATAGATAACGAGATTGACTATAATATGGATTACGTGTTAGAATGTCCATGTTTTCCGTAGGTCTAACTATTGTATAAAAAGGTCCCTGCGTGCAGCCTAAGTCATTGAGTTTCCCTGCACTGAGGGATCTTTCAGCAGACTGATGTAGGTCATGAATGTTAGTCTGGTCTGCCACCTAAATACAATGATAGTTCTAGGAAATGACTACTAATTTGGTTTTCATTACAGTTTTTTATAGGTAAGTAGGATATATTACAAACAGGTACAGTTTATTTTGAGAAATATCTACAGATGAAATACGGTTTACTTCAAAATAATATAAGGAAGGAAAGTGAATGTGGATAGGTGTGAACGAGGCTGAGACAGCTGTAAGTGGTGGCTGTCGGGGCTGATGATACCATGTAAGATTTCGCTAAACTATTTTTGTGTATATTTAAAACTCCAGGGTTTTCAATCCAGATACTTCTGACACATGAATACATGTTTCGCAGTTCCTGAGTGGCACTTTTTAATGCTAAGATAGCATTTAGTATTGAAAACTAAAGTTTCAAATGCCAGTATACCGGGTTATTACGAACACTGGAGAAAAATTTCATGGCTGCAATTATAGGCCATAGTAAGTACAAAGTTGTGTATCTAAGAATTTCCTATTGGTGTATTGCTGTATTTCAAAAGAATTTTATGTGATTTAGGACAGTATTGTCAAAGTTTAGTGTGAATCTGAATGCCTGGGAATTGAGGAAAGCTTAAGCAGAATAGTACTGCATTTCGGGTCCTGTGCCCCAGATCTCTTAGGAGGTCCAAAAGGTACCTGGGAATTGACATTTTTAGTTTTAAGTTCATGAGGTGCTTTAGTGACTATAATGAGTAATTGTTAGACTTTCATTTCATTGAAGTAGATACACCAAAAAACGTGAAGGTGAAATGTTTTAATTGAGGCTTATTGCAGCAGCAAAAACCTCAAGGTTTGTGCCTTAAACCGTCTACATGAAAACATTTACAAAGCAATGTCATTAACATTTCTGTGTACAAGTTTCAAATAAAAATACAATTGACAGGAAAGCAGAGTATATTACTACCTTGTACTGTTAGGACATAACCAAATTTTCAGCAAAGGCCTTGGTTATAAGTAAGGAAAAGATTGGAAATCTTGAACAGAACAGCACTGGTTTGTGTAGGTTTATTTTGAAGCCACTTAAGATGTGGATACTTTCATTGTGTTGACATTTGGTAGCACAGCCAAGGGTTTAGACAGTCATTTCCACCACCTTGACAGCAGCTAACAATACAAAAGGAAGTTCCTTATGTGCTTGTTTAAAGGTGACAAACATTAGGGATTAGCTGACAAGACAGAGAAAGGAACTACCAGGTCCATACCAGATGCACTGCATACAGTCATCAGTGTCCATGGGGCGTTGATGAAAATCTGCAGGTACCAACACCTGCGGATGCTCACGTCCCTTATACAAAACGGTATCATACCTAATTATGCATATCCTCTTAATATACTTTGTCATTGTAACACCTAATAACTCATAAATGCTATCTAAATGTTTTACTGTTTTTGTTGAATATTAACAAAAAATTCCATACATGTTCAGTATAGATGCTTTTTTTTCTGAATATGTTGTCTGTGGTCATCTGAATATCCAGATATGGATTACAGCGCAGATAAGGCCAACTGGTGACAAGCTGCTACAGACTAATGGAATTTCCCACTTCATAGAACTTCTTACAGTTATATTTAAATTATATTCAATAATAAGGTTCCATTTTATTTATTTTAACATAGTATGAAATAATGAGAATTCTCTTGACCCAAACCTATTATAGAACCCAAAGGAAAATTAAATCAAAATAGGTTATTTATACTACAAGTATGTAGTTCTTAAAAAAAAAAGGAACCATAAAATGTGAATGGTTACTCATTTTTTTTTTCCCTATTCTGAGGTAGTCAAAAGTGAAGGAAAACGATGTCTATTGAACAGGAGTGCTTTGCCATCTTTTCACTGTAGCAAGCTACATAGAAGAATTGTGAAGATCTTACTGATTCGTTCAAACATCTCACCTTTTACATTAGGTCTTTGTGCTTCCAAAAGCTGATTTTACTGGTCAAAGGATTACAAATTCTTACTGTGTCAAGGCAAGTCTAAACTCAATTTTAGTCTCAAACATCTATTAACTTTTTCACTGACACAAATTCACATTTATTCTCTGGCAATCTTTGGCTTTTATCAAAGCCTGTAATCTAATTGCTTTACCCTTAAGATATTAAACATGGATAAATTTTAATGGCAATATTTTCTCACTAAAAACTGAGCTGCTAGGACTACAGCCACCCTGTACAGTCAGGGTCTACAGAGTGAGTGGTTAATGCCTGTCTACTGTGATGAAAGATAAACCTAGAACAAACAGCAACAAGGTCAGCATGTTTTCATGATCCTCCCTTTTCTACAGTGAGCCTGCAGGGGACAATGTTAAGTTCCACAGCTTCTGTCCTTTATTCTAGCCAAACCCTAGTGGTCTTATCTAGATCAGACTCACACACAGTGACATTTCACTGGGACGAGGGCCAGGAAACGTGATGCTCGGAGCCTCTGGTGCTCGGAGCCTCCCATTGGCGTCTGTGTAGCCTGTAAACCAGTATGGTGCTGATTAATGGCGGTGTTCACTTTGATCTAAAAGGGTTCAGGAGAAGCTGCCATTTCACTGAGGACAGGTGAGGCAAGGTGTGAGGGTACTGCCATTTGCATTTTATACTCTGAGCAGAGTACTGGTTCTGGTGGATTTATCAGAAGCCTGTCCTTGTCTTCTGACATGGGGGAAGCCAACTGGGATACATAATTCAAACTAATTTCTCCAGCTGGGATTTCCCCTTGGAAATTCGTGTGTGTGTTTTCTAATGTATTCAGTAAACTGTCAGGTGAGGCTAACAGTCCCAGCTGACATGGCAGGGCTGTAGCGGGTACTGGGATGTGGGCACAGGAACCAGAGTCACAAGCTGACTCATTATAGGTGAGGTTCTCAAAAGAGATGCAGGGGGTAGGGTCAGAGAAATCCTGGTAAATGTTGGCAGGCTTAGAGGATTCACTTCCTGTGAGAGGCTTCGCAGTGCCTATGCATCCTGCCTTGGTCCCTTCTGATTTGTTTATAACTTCAATAGTGTCTGGAATGCAGTCTTTGACGTTCATTATTGTTATGCGAGGGTTCTCCTGGAAAGGAAACAAAACACATGTAATATAAATGTGTGTGTGCATGCAGCAAAATATTAAAAATGCAAAGTGCACTTGAAGCTTCAATTTTGTTCATACTTCTTATCACAAGTTCACTTGGAGCTGATACTGAAAACCAGACAGTTTTTCCCTGACAGAAGAAATCAGAGCACTAATCACCTATTTCTTAATTCTTCTCCTTCTCCTTTTCCTTCTCCTTTTCCTTCTCCTTTTCCTTCTCCTTTTCCTTCTCCTCCTCCCCCTCCTTCTCCTTCATTCTCCTCTGCCTCTGCCTCCATCTCTGTCTCCTCCTCCTTCTCCTTCCTCTTCTTCCTCCTCTTCTTTTTTGTTCTTGAGATTGAACTCTGAGCCTCATGGATGCTAGAAGCACTCCAGCACTGAGCTACACTCAGCCCCTCCAGTCACCTATTTCACAGCTATGGAATCACAGATGCCTCTAATTTACTATATTTTCTTAGGGAAGTCTAAGAAAGAATGATTAATATAGTCCAGACCTGCATCAGTCCTTAATAGGTATATGGAATAGATACAGTTTCACCACATTTACCTTGGATTTTATTAGCGACAGGATGCTGCTCTTGTAAGGATCTGGAATGTCAGGATAACACTTCTCTTTCACCCTAGGAAAACAGTGAAATTGAGACTGAATTTCAAAATTCAGTGGAATCATTGAAAACAGGAATCCTGGGGTCAGACTTTGGCTTCTAATTCTTGCTTTATCCCTTACTGAGCAACTTTCTTAACTCTTCCATGCTTTAATTTATTCGTTGACTTAAGGAAGATAACTGCAGGATTCACAGTGTTACAAGGATTAAGGGAGTTATTCCATAGAAAGCACTCCTACCACCCCCAAGCACATACAGATATGTAAATATTAGCTATGGCTATTGAAACATGTTTGCAAATTCTTTGTTTTAAATGCTTGTTGTTTTCTTCAGCATTGTCATAGAAATCAGAATTATCAAATTATATATTTTTACCTAGGCCTCTTATGTCCTTTTCCATTTTAGCATTTCTTCTATATTATTCAATGCCATTTCTATCTTAGTAAACACCTTAAGGATTCGCTCTCTGCTTGGCTAAAACCCTCCTCACACACTTACCACTGGCTCTTCCAGTAGCACACAACCGCAATGAGCAAGACACCTAGCATCATAGGAAGTATGATGTGAAGCAGCATGTGGGCTGAAGAAGGAAAAAGGAAGGTTTTGAATAATTATTTCTACCTCTGCAAAAAATAAAAAATAAATTTATAAGTGAGAACAATTTTACATGTCTATTATCCTGCAAATATCTATGCAAGCTTCAACATGAGCGTGGGCCTGACTGGGGGGAACAAGTGTGCGTATGTAACAAAAAATGAAAGAGAAATAGAGGAAGAATGGCTGGGGAAGAGAAGTTTGGAAAGTCCTGATGTATATAAGACCTAAGGCCACATTTCTCTTGTGAATTTCCTAGAAACTCCTCAGAAAAGTGTTTTGATTTAGAAAAACTCACAGCGTCCATCTGGGGTCGTGACCTTTGTGAAAGTTCCATTGGGGCCCTCGCCAGCACTTGTGTAGGAAGAGACAGAAAACTCATAGAAGGATTCAGGTTCCAGATTCTTCACAAGGAACATCTTTTGTTTTGGGTTGCTGATGTGATGCTTACAACATGTTGATTTATCTGTTATTTTTTTTTAATTTCAAAAGAAAAAAGAATTATTAAGTGTTAGAGATTTTGTGAGAGAATGGGACACTAATACCCTTGTTGCCTCAGCGCTATCAACATTTTTAAACCAACCAAAAGTCAAATGATTTTACCACCCTACACATGATAAGAAAAAAGGCCACTAAAGAAAGGATGTTAAGTCTAGGGTGACGGTGCACTCCTGTAAACTCAGTAGTTTAGGAAGCTGATGTAGGAGGATGGTAAGTTCCAGCTCAGTCTGGGCAACCTAGTGACTTAGCAAGACCTTATCTCAAAGTAAAAACTAAAAATGGTTTGGGGATATAGCTCAGTATGAAGATCTTGGGTTTAATCCCTACTACAAAAAAAAAAAAAAAGAGAGAGAGAGAAAGAAAATGGGTACTGGGGACAAAGGTAGAGCATAGAAATCTTTCAGAGAATGTAAGGGCTTGGAAGAGACTTAAAATATGTTATAGGGCTGGGCCTGTAGTTCAGTAGTAGAACACATGGTTAGCATACACTACCAAAAAACCAAGCAATAGTAACATTTAACAAAGTCAAAGAAAACAAGGCAAAAAAAAGTTTCATAAGCAGCAAGACATTTTAAGGACCAGACTGCCAGGTCTCCACTGTTTTTAAAATAAATTAAAACAACCCCCTCCCCCCCATAACTTAACTTTCTCATTTGTTTGAGAACCTTCTGACCATAAAACCCCACGAGAAGGGCACTTGGGCTGGCCACAGTCAGAGATGGCAGCCTTCTCAATGCTCTTGAATAACAAGATCTAGAAAGTGTAAACAAATCTAATGCTACCTCACCTGGCAGACCCTCCTTCACAGAACCTGGATGGCACTGAGTGACATTGGACTTCAGACAGACATAGTACCCTTGTATGAAACCAGGCTGGGACTCGGTGTCATAGTTGTTCCAAGTCAGAGTGAAGGAGTGGGATGTCAAGTTTGACACGGCCGCTTGAGGGCTGTCCAAAGGAGCTAGGAGGGGAAGGTAGGGCAGGAAAATGTCATGATCTGGAAATAGTGTCAGAAAAGTCATAGATACTGAACACACAACCACAGCCAGCTCTGGCGGCTGTAACAGTGCACGCCAGGGCAAGCAGTTTTACCCGGTTCCCAGGAGGTTTCATGCCTTACTAGAGTTTGTGAAAGTTAGGAGAGAGTAGAACCATCTTTTTGTTTTGACCTTGACTTTCACTGATGAAGAAACAGATACCCAAAGCGGCCAAGCAATTTGCATAGGATCACTTGATTCTGTTCATGAATTCTAAATAGCGTTGGAGGGAAGATTCAACCACTAAGAATGTACTGCCATGAAGACAAATGGGAGAAAGAGGCAGGGTTGTGTTGAAAAAGGCGAGGAAGCATTTTTGAAGAATTCTAATTCCCGGATGGAGGCAATGCCGTTATCCAAACGCCACTGAGAAAAACTTGGGAACGTGTATTCCGAAGGCTCTCCTGGGTCTGTTTCCCCCTCACGGCCTTACGCACGGCTGGTCTGTGCACAGGGACACACGGAAGCAGCTGAAACCCGGACCAAGTCCCAGAGGAACCCACGCTCAGAATGGTCCGCGAGGACGTGCGATTGAGGGCCCCGCGCACTGCTCGCAGCTGCGAGACCCTGGCTGCGGAAGAAGGCGGGCCGGGAAGGGCAGATGGCCCCACAGGGCTGGCCACGCACTGGCGGCAACTTACAGGGGCGACTGCACGACGTGTCTGGAAAGTCTGAAAAACTGTAAGCGAAATGGAAACACAAGAAGTTCCAACCCTTTGGATCAGACTGCCAAACCCCTACTGTTTTGTAAGTGAGTTAAAACCCTCCCCCCGCCATGCTGCTTAGCTTCCTCGTTTGTTCCAGAACTTTCTGACCATAAAATCCCACAAGAAGGGCATTTGGGCTGGTCTAGAAGTAGTCCACTTCTAGGACTTCATTTGAAAACCATACTATCAATAAGGATGAGGACTTAGATAAAACGAAGAGGATTCAGATAGGAAGAAGAGAGGGAAATTTTTACTTGAAAATGAGTTTTATAGTTCCTAGGTGAAAATCACTGTAATAATTCTAAATTGTTCAGCAACAGGTGATTTGACATGCATATAATGGGTCATTTTCAGTCAGGAAAATGACATTAAATAAGCAATATTTAATGACACGAATCAAGAAAACAGTTTACAAAATGTATAGAATAAGATCCCATTTTTATAGAAAAGGGGAATATTAGGATATACCTAAAATATTAACTCTGGATTTTTGCCTTTGGGTTTTAAAATTAGCAAGGATTTTTTACTTTCTCCTTTTGCATAACATTTTATAAATTGCCTTTAATGAAAATGTTTTACATTGGCAGGACTGGACAATAATTTTTAAAACTCATTTCCCAGAATAAATGGGACTATGAAAATCAGGTAAGTGTATGAAAACTTCCTAAACCCAAACTAGGAGTCTATGGATGGTTCTGAACAAGTCTTCACAAGGGTCACATTAAATGCTTCAAACTCACCCAGTTCCTGAGAATATCCTGTTTTTTTCTCTACTAAATAAGCAATCTTTTCTGTGGATAGTTCATAAATTCTGAAGTTGTATCGGATCCCTGGTATAAAAGCATCTAGAGGAGAAAAGTCAACAGATTTTCAATAACAGAATAATAATCTCTTTCATTCTGAAAAGAAAGACTGTGAAAAATGAATTTAGGTTACTCTTATTATTTCATTCTCAGATTTCTTGCATTTTTCTCCACCATCTTCTCTCCTTCTGCTAAGCCTTAGCATGCTTCGTGCTGCAGACAATTGATCCCATGGTGTGGTGTCCAACAGAACTGTTCTCTGCAGGGTCCTCTTGAGCAAGAGCTCTCCAACATGCCCTTATCCATGCACAAAAAACTTTGGTGCACAGTTGGACCAAACATACAAAACCATCTTAACCACTCGGGTGACTTCAATCTCCTTAAAGTCATTTACTTCTCTTTTCACATTAAAGCCTCGGATCTTGAACTGTTTGCTTCCATTTCCTCACTTCCTCCTGCAACTGCATCTGCAATCTGGCCCCAGAGCCCTCTGGGCCACAGAAAAATGGCAAAAGCACGGGTGGCTCTGGGACTCAGAAACTTCCCACATCATTCCAGTAGATGGCGCCATCCACCCCGCCTGCTTAAACCACAAACTCCAACTCCGGCTCTTTAACCTTGCCAATTAGAAATCTTCAAGGGATAACTCCAACCTGGGAAGTGAGAGTTTAAAAGTTCTACGAGTTTATTAAAATTGAAGGAGTTTATGACTGAATTCCACAAGCTCTTATTTCCTAAACATCTCTCCAAAACATGCACATCTCTGTTTTCGTAAAAGCTGTCTGGATAACTATGACAATGTCTCTCTGTGTTCACTTGCAACCACTGATTTAGAGGAGCAAGCTCATCAGAATCAGGAAAACCTATGCAAACCTAATATCTTTATACCTTGGAAAACTGTATTTAAAGTTCAGATCTTAGAATATGTTTTTGTGAAATGTGAACTCGTAGCATCCAGCCTGGTTTTGTCATTTCAAAATTATAATTTAGTACAGTGTCTGTGAGGTAGACAAGCGATCCTGGTTGAACCTGTTGAAGGTGGCTACAATGGGATGACATCATGGGAGTTTTTACCTGAACTGATGACTGTATCGGTGGTGTTGGGACCTAAGTTCTTCCACTGCAAATCACAGTGCAGGTTCTGTGGATGCTCGCACCACTCTACAACATAACTGGTCACATCTCCAGATCGAGGTTTCCAAGATATAAGAAATCCATCCTTGGTGCCATTAATTTTTTCTTCTTTAACCTCTTCTGCACAGAAACAAAGAGAGCAATGCTTCTGATTTAATTAACTTTTAAAATTTCTAAAGAGGAAAATAAACTTACATGTGTAAAATATCTGCTGTGGTTTGAATCTAAAATGTCCTCCAAAGGCTAACTGTTGAAGACTTGGTTCTCAGCCTTAACAAAGTGGGGCTCAAATGGAAGAAGTTAGGTCATGGGGGCTATGCCCTTTAAAAGGGGTGTGGGGACTCTGGTACCTTTCTCTCCCTCTTTGCTTCCTGGACCGGAGGTGAGTACTTGAGTTCCACCATGCTCTCCCCACCATAACGTGCTGCCTCACCACAGCTGATCATGGACTGAGCCTCTGAAACCATGATCCAAAATAAACATTTTCTCCTTATAAGGTTACATTAGGTATTTTGTCACAGTCTCAGAAAGCTGACTAAAACTATATCTAATAGCTAAGAGCCAGGACGTGGGTGTAGAATGCTTCCATAGGTCTTCCCTGTCTCTTACTTCCCAGTAGATACTTACACCTGACTGTCACCTATGCTTCATCATAGACTCCAGAGAGGCAGGCAGATTCTAGCCCTTAGAAAGGGAGTCAGCAAACTATCACCAGCAGGACAATTTCAGCTCTGAGGTTGCCCATCTTTGATTTGGAACTATGTTGGTACTAGATCTGTTTTCAAAAACTGTCTCTTGAATGAATGATTAATGCAGCTTAGCTTCCCTACAATAATGCTGGCTGTTCTGAACTAATCACTGCTTCTGGAGGGACAGGTATTAAGTAGAAAAAAACCAGGTGTAAATGAGATTGAATCAAGCAGGAAAGTAGACATAACTTGAGAAAGAGGCTATCATCTCAGCCTATTTTGTAAGGCAAAGCAGGCTTCCTAACCTCTAACATTTGGAAGAAGGGACCTCAAGGAACAATCTGTTTTACTGATTTCAAATAGGATTATGTCTTGACCCTGAAGCAGGAGAATTTCTCCTCCTTGATTTACACTAAAAACTGATTTTTGTTTATCTGCAATTGAAATTTCACTGGGTATCCTACATGGCAATTCAGATTATGACTGAACATTGCTATGAAAGCGTAGGACTATTAATTTTTCTAGGACATCAAATGGTTAAACAGTTGGACACACTGAAAGGAATATGTTGTCCTATCTGGAAGGTAAAAGTCTAAGAAGGCTTTACGTATTCCATTTTATGGCTTCTTTTTCTTTCCCCCTCAAATAGTCAAATTCTCCTCTCATGCCAAGGCAGACATTTTTCACTTTGCTTATTCATCCAGGCTAAAGTTAAACTTCATACCTAGGACTATAACTCTTAGCAAGTTGCTTCTTTAAAATTATACCTATATTTTGAGGGAAGGAAGTAGAGTAAGGGTATTTTTTTATGCCAGTCCCTCACATCCTAGTGTGAATTGGCTGAACTTTACTTTTCTCACAGCAAATAACAACTTTATACACATAGATTGAAGAGCAAGAACCACTTCAGGAAGGCTAGATAGAACCTCAGATGGAAGAGGTCTGGGAGACTGAAGGCAGGACACAGGGATGGAAGGCACTGTACAAACCCATGGACAGAGAAAGCCCCACGCATGAGAACAGTAAGTAGAGGGGCAGTCTTTCTTTCATCTACCAACTCCCTCAGAAATGCCCACTTTATTTTATTCTGGTCCAGATGAAGCCAGAATACACCTGTTCACTCCCTTTGCTAATACACTCATTTTACAAACTTAACTTTTCTTTTGTGGTATAACTCAAATTCCTTTTGTTTGTCTGACACACATCAGATAGTTTTTTTAAAAAAAATCAGAGCCTGGCATATTGGTATATGCCTGTAATCCCAGCACTTGAGAGGCTGAGGCAGGAGAATTGCTGTTAGATCAAGGCCAGCCTGAACTAATAGCAAGATCCTGTCTCAAAAATTAATTAATTAATTGGTTAAACTACCTGCTCATCTGGTCCACCTAACCCAAATTTAAGGCAAGGTTAAATAATTGGTAAAATACACTTTAGAAGCAGGTCACCAGTGATATAGCAGACACTATTTATCTATTGCAAGGTAGATAAATAACCTTAAAGTGTTAACTAGCAGTCGATTTAGGCCCACATGTGCATTATATTATAGCACATGACTGAGAGGCATTACTGTATTCAACCTTTTCTATGGCTTTACTGAGATGGAAACTGATGTCGCTAATGAATTTGCAGGTGAAGTTATTTTCACCTTGCTTGCTCTACTGAGGGTTAAGGCGGGTCAGTGATCATCTTTCATTCTATAAAATTGTCAAGGCACCTCCTGAAAGATTATGCCAAGTGGTCTTCTTATCTCTGTAAATGTTCATAGGCTCTGTGTAGGTAGGTGACAAAGACTGACAAAATTTTTTATGACACAGTAAATGCAACTCACATGTCACAAGCCCCAAAGCATTGAGATACCCTAATTCTCAGTAAGGACTGTCTGTGGGGTTGCATTTACTAGAATAAATTTGAGATAATTGCCCCAAGTATGTTGAAGAACACTTAGGACAGAAATGACCTGAGCTATGGCTGAAATCTGCCTCCCATCATGAGGAGATGGTCCCACTGAAACACCTGGCCCAGAAGGACATGACTAATAGAGCTTGGTTGCTATCTCCCCAACGTACTGTCTTCTTCATTTATCCATAGCTACTTGGTAATCATCAACACTTTCCTAGAGAATGAAAACAAAACCAACTCACCATTCCCAGAGTTTTCAGATATCACAATCTCCGAGACAGGGGACGTGCCCACACTGTTGTTAGCTGTGACTTGGATTTGGTAAGAACCTTGGTCGAGGGTTAGTTCTGTGCCATTGGCCGGTGCAGGAATACACAGGAGTTTTAACTCAGATTTTTTATCTAGATTTTTTGCAACTATATTATAGAACAGGATCTTGCCATTGGCATGAAATTTTGACAGTGGCTGAAAAAAATATTGACAATCATTTCAAAATGGATTTTACTTTGAAAGGATTTTAGGTTTTTGTGTAATTACTTTTTCATCTCTTCTGTCCCTTAATTGCCTGACACCCACGTGTGAAAACGCATGTGTGTGCACACACACACACACACACACACACATCAGCAAATTCAAACAGTTTAACAGTGCAACTAGTCCTCCACACCAAGCTTGGAATCAGGCACTTTAATCTAACCAAAGTAAGTAGAAAAGACAATCGTTTCGAGATACTGCTCAAGATAGAGTTTGTCCATAGAGGAGAGCTCTGACCCGGACTCAAGTGTACAGGAGACTCTGACTTGGAAGGAGAACGAACATGCAGGGGGCCGCTGAGAGAAGGAGACCCAGGGACAGACACTGTGCATCCAGAGGCTCCCCGCCTCATCCCATTGCCTTTCTCACACCCGGAGCCTGCCTCCCTTCTCCAAGAGCCTTCAGGTCCCTGAGCACTTCCCGCCTGCACAGTCCAGGCTCTCGTCCCCCACCCTGAGACACTGGGCCTTGCTGTTTGCACCTTCGCCCTGCGGTCAGAAAGAGGCTGCTTGGCTTTGTGGACAGAATCCGATCACCACCCTGGCAGGTCCACATGTGTGTGCACAAAGACCTTGCGGAACGCGCCGCATAAGAGGTGGGGGAAAAGCAGAGCAGGCTTCGGCGGGGGACTCACTCTCGCCACATGGCCATGTTTAGGTCTGAAATGCTGGAGAACCCAAGAGTTCTAAATGCCAAACTGGCCTTCCAGGATGTCACAAAGGATATTAGGTCAGGTGGAAGGAAAATAGTTTATATTACAGTTTTATAGCTTGACTTGTAATTTTTAAATATAAATGAATACTTAATTTTTGTGGTACTGGGAAAATCCACAGCCTCTCATATGCTAGGCAGGCACTCTTCCACTATGCTACATCCTCAGCCCTTTATATTTCTGATTTGAGACAGGGTCTTACTGAGTCATCCAGGCTTGCCTCAAACTTGTGATCCTTCTGCCTCAGCCTCCTGAGTAGCTGGAATTACCAGTGTGCGCCACTGCACCCAGCTCATAATTTTAAAATATGATGTGTGGTTGTGCATGCATACCTTGCTCTGGGCTCTGCACAAGCTGGGACTAGGCTAGAGCAGAATTTACAGAGACGGTTCTAGTAAATAGAACTGACCGTCAGTGGCACAGGCTGTGAAGAGAATTATAGCTTGAGAATTAGGACATGAGCGTGCCGTGAGATTCCTCCACTGGGTAAGCAATTTTATTAGATTATTGTTACACTCTCTCATCACGGAGAGACTACTAATACCCAGTTTCCCTAAGAAAAACACAGTGGGACATTTTAAAACTACGCAACTTACCTTCCAGAATAAGGTCACATTGTGGAGTCCTTTGTCGGACTTCACTATTCTCCAGACATCGAGAGCCTTGGAGGGAGCTGAAATTAACCAAAACAGTCCTTGGGTCACACGATGTGTGCACAGCAAGACACACACTCAGCTTCTAAGCCCGTGATGGTATCTGCCTCCTTCCTGGGGGTTGGTGTCTCACCTTTTCCCGCTCTGTGACTTCTACTCACTTACCACAGTCACACTGTTCACTCTTCTGCAGGGGCCACATAGTAGGTGCTTTACAAAAGATCAGCTGCCCCTGAAAATGACATCAAACTAGAAGCCCTTATGAATGTCAAGTCCTCTGACTTCTGGAAGCCAACAAAAAATTCTGAAATCAACTGTCAATTAGATCAGTTCTAGAAAGTAAATTAGGTGATTTCCTGCATTTCACTTTCTAGGCAGTGGGCCACTGCTACTTCCTTGTGCCATTTACAAAGGTTACTACTGGGGCCTAAAGGGCAGGGGCTCTGCTTTCATGAAAACCCCTGCAGGCCCCTTGCTGAAGTCACTCCACTGCCTGAGCCTAGGTCAGCTGCCTGCCTGTGGGCAGGTAGGGCCCCTGCTGCCTGCTGCCCTCTAAAATGGTCTTACTACACTGTTCTAGAATAATTTGCTTCCCTGTCTCTCTGTCTATAAGCCATATGGCTAAGAGCCCAGGAGCCTGCCTTGTTTGACTTTGACACTGTCATAGATGGCTTAGGGCCTAGCACTTAATGACAGTGTTATAAACAGTGTTTGAATGAATAAAAAGTAAACTAAGAGAGAACCTAGAAATAAGAGAACCCAGAAAAGAGAACCTGCCTAATGCTCCAAAATTCTTTTGTTCTTGTCTCCATGACTTGCTCAAAAATCCATGTGAACCTTTTTTACTGTTGGTTGGTTGATCGACTTCCATGGAATTTACGCTTGCTCAATTTATCATGAGGAACCAAATCTTTTACTTTAAGTCAGCTATATATGAGTGCCTTTACATAAAACTGTTTGGGAGGATCTCATTTATACAAAATGGCAGCTGATATGTACAGAAGGGTTACTGAATCCCAGGCCAGTCCTCTTTTATATATACTAACTCACTTAATGCTCCTAGCTCTATGAGGTAGATATTCCTATTTATCCTTTCTGTAGATAAGGAAACTAGGGCCTACAGAGATTAAATTAATTGCTCAAAATCACTCAGCTCTAAGAGGAATGCCAAGATCTGAACCCAAGATAGTCAGAGTCTCAGTCATGACACTATGCACCTTTAGGAAATACATAGTCATTTGAAGGTTCAGCTTACGCGAAAAGCTCAAGTAAATGTACATAGAAAGTATCTTGGTGATGGAAAAAAATAATAAAAGTAATATAATTTATTTTAAATTTTCCAAGAAATATGTGTCTTTCTCATCCATTTTTAAAGATACTACTAAAGAGCTAATGAGCACATAGTTTTCAGTTTGTAAGATATTTTGTTTAATATTTGTGTAATAATCTGTAGTCTATAGGGAACCACACTTTCCACTCTGAGCTTTGTTATGGTCATACTTAAATAAGCATAGGACAAAAGAAAAATAGTGAAAAAAATATTTATAACATTCCTCAGCTATGAGAACTGTTTGGCTTTAGCTGCTAGCGAGTCCACAGAGACGCGGGAGCCCCGCCACGCGCAGCGCACGCCTCAGCCCAGCATTTGGACTAAGGTGGGAGGATCGTGTGTCCAAGACAAGCCTGGGCTACGCAGTGAGAGCTGAAAATAATAAAACAAAAAAGAGGAAAGCCAAAGAAGAAAAGAAGAGAAAAGAAAAAGGAAAGAAAGAAAGGAAAAGGAAAAGGAAAGACAAGAAAAGAACAGAGAGAAGGACCCACAAGTATTGTCATCAGTCTGTAGCAGGCCCTAACAGCAGGACTTCCTTTTCAAGTCCAGTCTTAAAAACATCTCTCTACTCAACTACATTTTGTGAATGTACTGAAATTCTGTCTCTGCTTTTACAAACTGAAAATAAAACAATATCATTTCCCTTCTATTTTGTAATATGAATCCTCCATTTTAAAGTGGTTTAAAAGTTTTGCCTAAAACCCAGGCATGGTGGTCCATGCCTGTGATCCTAGTACTCTGGGAGGCTGAAGCAGGAGGCTTGCAAGTTCCAGCCCTGCCCAAGTGACTCAGTGATTTATCCAGACCCTGTCTCAAAATAAAAAATTTTTAACAAGGGCCGGGATGGAGCTCAATGAGAATGCCCTGCATTCAATCCCCAGGAGTGAAAATAATTACATAAAT
This sequence comes from Dasyprocta punctata, assembly GCA_004363535.1. NCBI lineage: Eukaryota > Metazoa > Chordata > Mammalia > Rodentia > Dasyproctidae > Dasyprocta > Dasyprocta punctata. The sequence continues at coordinate 164,532 of RJWM01000946.1, forward strand.
AAATAAGGCAATTAAATTTTAAAGTGCTAAACAGCAACCATAACAAAATTAACAAAACTAACAAGATGGTTCACATTTTTTATGTTCTTTTACGAGAGAGTAGATAATTTGTGATTTGATAGAAAACAGCCCTTTGAAAGAGTTGTTTTGGAAAAGTAACATGAACACCCATCTCCACCTTGTAGTTAGTCTACAGTACTTACAGATTAACACTTAGGTCACTTCTTATTATTATTGTGTTAGTTACTGACACTTTCTGCTTGTGACAGGCAGGCTGGGTTATCACCCTGATTATCTTGGGAGCTACCCAGTAGCAGAGCACACTTCACAGAGATGTAATCTGTGTACTTCCTGCGGTCCCCTGCTGTTTCCCAAGTGCCACAGTCTGAGCAGCTTTGTTCTCCACACCCTTCTGCCATGGTATCTCTGCCTGGAGCCGGTCAGCCATGGGCTGAAACCTCTGGTATTAAATTAAGCCTCCCCTCCTTTAAATTGCAAGTGTTAGATACTTTATCCCAGCAACAAAAAAACTGACCAATATAATACTCAATTTAAAGGTGACTCCATATATATATTTTTTTTAATTTGTGGAAGCAGATTTCAATTCATTGGAAAAGCCAGTATTCGGGCTGGCGATATAGCTCAGTAGCAAAGCATCTGCCTGGCTAAGTGCAAGGTCCTGAGTTCAATTCCCAGTACCCCACCCCCAAAAAACCAGTATTAAAATAAATATTTTATTGAAATCTCTGGCACAGTGTCAGAAAATATTCAGCTGGCTCATAAATTACTGCTCAAAATAAAACAGTGCCACGATATAGTGGATGGCACTATATACAAGAGTTTCTTATTAGCTGCCTTCACCCTAGTTAGAGCTACTGCTTTAAAATAGTCCCCTGAGAAAGCCACAGAAAGACCTCTGACCCCACCCCCACAACAAGAATAAAAAGAATACTTATAATCCTCCCTCCAGCAGTAACACAGCCAGGATGTGAATCAGCGTGATTTGCAAAGCTGTAATAACAACTCCAGAGAAGAAATCACACGGAAGCCAGGCTGGAGCTCTGGAGCCAGGCTGTGTGGCTGTGAGCGGCGGCTCAGTCACTTACTGGATAAGCCAGCAAAATCACTCTGCCTCTCTCTACCTTGGTGTCCTCATCTGTGACATGAGGATAATAATACCCACCTACACATGTGGCAAGGATAAAAGAGAAAAGCACAGTGAGCCCTTGGAACTCTGACTGGCCCACAATGAAAGTGAGCTGCTATTGTTACCATCGTATCTCTGCCGCCCGTTACAACTGCAAACTGGGGAATCACCTCACTCCGTGGATATAAGTGGCCTCTTCTGGAAGATGGGCATAGTAATGCTTATTTTCTTGAATTAGAAACAATTGGGAGCAGGGCCAGACCATCTCTCTTGAGGCCCATTTGAGTTCTTGGACATAGTTACTGGTGGAAGAAACTGTGCAGTCAGTACTGAAGAAATTCTACCACCAAGAGCAGCAGAGAAGAGACCCCAAGGCTGGAACAAACCACTTACCAATAAAGAGCAAGGGTCCCAAATCATTCCATTCCCAAACACAGATTTACATGTTTAGTGTAAGACCAACAACTTGCGTAGCACTAGTGCTTGATTTGTGCCCAGTCTTGAATTAAATGTCCTTTATCCTAATTTATACAGCTGAGATCTAATGTGACTACAGCAAAAGAAGTGGTTTATAAACTCTTGGAAAAATTAAGAGAAAATGTACAGTAGAAAAAATACTGACATCCAATATTTGAAGTTGGTGTCTACCCACGCATTTGGCCAATCCTTAATCCAATCTTTTACAATGGTGTCCTGTTTCTGTTTCCCTATTTCCCTCTTAGTTTTTGGTGAAAGTGGAAGGTGATCAGGGAACCCAACCCATTTCTTGCGGTTTAGGTGCTCCTAGGGGTAAATGACGGGGAGCCAAACATACCAGCTTCAGCTGTGACAAGGGTATGAGTGACCCATTTGCTCCATTTCCAAAAGTGCTTGGCGTTGGCACAGCGTATGTGGACCACATACTCTGTGTCCGGCTCCAGCTCACTGAAGAGAAACTCACCGTCTACCTTGATGGAGACATTGTGCTTCTTGAGAAACAGAAAAGAAAGAAACAGGAGAAAAATGTGGAGATTGAAGTACTGGTGCACTTAATTCATTGCAAAGCTACATCAGAACACAGCAAATCCTGATCTAGTGAAGATCAGGTCTTTTAAAATAAAGAAAAAGAAACCCCAAGGCCTTCTTCCCAATGCTAGTCTATGGTGAATTCATGGCCCCTTGTAACAGATGACCCACACCACTGACCCCACACAGAAATGAGTTTAAAGTGATTTTAGTCTGTCTGTTTAGTACCTAAAGGATTTTTGAAAATAGAAAACGAAGCAGTATTCTTTATTTCTCAGAACCAGGGGTTGAACCCAAAACCTTAGTTCTGAGCCATATTCCTAAGTCCTCCCCTTCATATTCACTTCTTTGAGTAACGGTCTTGCTAAATCACTAAATTCCAGCCTGAGCTAGACTTGTGATCATACTGCCTCAGTCTCCCAGAGTGCTAGGATTATAGGCGTGTACAACCATATCTCTCTAGGCAGTGTTCTTACCTCTCTCACATTTTCTTTATCATGGAGTTCAATCTGACACAAAAGTGTGCAATAATTCCCAAGGACAGGCATCTTCCAAGTCACTGTGGCATTTGTGGCACCTACACTTTCAAAGTGGACACTCTCGGGAGGCTTTGGGTGAACTAAGGAAAGAAAAAGAAACAAACAACAACAAAATAATTCAAGCACAGATCCAAAAGGACTTTGGTAAATAGGCAGCTCATCTCTACCTCTATTTAACAGGTATTTTTTTTTCTTTGTCTATGTTGAAGAAAATGTCAAGTTAAACCATTACTCACTGACAAGATAAAATATGCTAGCTACTAGCCTTTCTCTTTTACTAATCACACTTGATATTTAAAAAAAAAATACCAGTCAGGGATTTAGCTCAGTGGTGTAAGCACCTGTCTGGCAGGTGCGAGGTTGCGAGTATGATCTCTGGTACCAAGGGGGAAAGGGGGAATACCTACCAAAAGAAACAACCTAAAGATGATTGAAATTAAACACATGCAGGCAGATTGCAGAGGGGAGTTAAAACTTGAAGGAAACAGCCTATGGAGGAATATTATAACAAAACTCAGAGTCTAACCAAAATAACATTAATAATAGCAAGCATATAATCCAAGATTCTAAATATGCAAGAATACCTGGAAAAATGTCACCAATTCCCCAGGGAAAAGAAAATCAATAGATGCCAATCTCCAGATGACTTAAACGGGGGCACTGTTAAACAAAGACTTCATACAGCTCTATGAGGTAAAGGGAAACACAGCTAAAATGAATAGGAGGAAGAGAGTTCTCAGCAGAGAAAGAGAAAACATTTTAAAAAAAAGAGGCAAATGAAAATTTTAGAACTGAAAAGCACAGTATCTGAAATTTTAAAAAACCCTGGATGGGTTGAGTTCTGAGAAAGACCAAGTACACACAGAATGCAGTGGACCTAACCTACAGAGTGTCCCCTGAGAACTCTGAAAGCACAGCAACAAGGAGACAGGGACCAGACTTGGCGGTCCCACTGCACTGGCAGGGAATTCCCTTTGGTTCGGTTTGTTTTCCAATCAGTTCTCCCAACTCTTGGCCTTGGGTGAGAGCACAATAGTGGGAGTGAGTGACAGACTGAGGTAATTAAAGTTCCCAAATGGAGAGCTTTAGGGAACCGAAAGTATGAGGGAGATAGTGGAGGGGACAGTGCTTGGCAAAGTGACTCCCTGAAGCTGTTTATGAAGCCTGTGCCGCCTTCCGATTGCTCACACCTGGACCTGTGCTTATTCAGCATACAAAAGGCTTTAGGACTGAATTAGCAGACCATTGTCCAGCACCCAGTATCAATAAGGGGACACACAGAACGGATTTAAAAAGCACTGCACTAGCTTTGAAAACTGAATTTGCATTGGAGCTGTGGAGCAGTAAAGGCAAGTTGAAATGCAACCCGGACCTAACCCGAGCAATTGTTAACTAAAACAAAATTCCAACACTCCCAAGAGGATCTGTGCACTCAGAGTCCCACAACATAACATACAAAACTGCAGGATAAAATCCCACTAATTCAGCATACAGAGAACCAGGAAAATCTCAGCTCATATGGGAAAATGCCATCAACAAATGCCAATTCAAAAGGTTGAAATAATCTGTCAAAGACCTAAATGATGATTTTAAAACTGTTCCAACTAGCAATTTTGAACATTCTCAAAACAAATGGAAAAAAAAAACTCAGTCAAAAAATAGAGAGCAAAACAGAAGTTTTAGGCCTGAAAATACAATAAAATAAATACAAAGCTCACTTGGGAGGATCAATAGCAGAATAGAGGTGACAAAAGGGAGTCAGTGAACCAGAAAGTAGATCAATAAGGATGATCCCGGGGGCACCAAGGAGAAAAAAGATTTGAAGAAATGAGCAAAGCCTCAGGAAGATGTGGAATTAAAATTTTAAAAGCCCTCCCAATTTGGGGGAAAGATATAAATCGACAATTTCAGGGAGAAAAAAACTTACATGAGATAGAACAAAAGAAATCTCCCCTAAATACTAAACAACCAAGAAAGCCTTGATGATACAGCAATAGAAATCATCCAACTCAAAGACAAGAAGAAAATTATATACGCACAAAATGAACAGAGTTCAAGTCCTTAAACAGTATTGTTTTTCTTGTCTTCTCTTTTCTTTTCTTTTCCTCTCTCTCTCTCTCCCCCTTCCTACCCTTTCTCCACCCTACTTTGCCCCCCCACCTTTTGGTGCTAGTTATATGCTAATCTACTACGAAACCACACCCCTAGCTCCAATAAAAGCATTGCAACAATGTCAAAAGAAATAGGGAAGAAAGATAGGTTCAAAGTAATAATTGCACAAATAATGATGGAAACCCCCAAGTTTGGTGATGTACATAAAGTTACCTATTCAGGCAGTTCAGAAATTGATAAATGCAAAGAAAACTATGCCCAGACCTACCATAATTAAACTATATGAAACCAAAGAAAAACATTTTAAGCAGCTACAAAAATAGGATATGATACACATAGAGGAATGATTGAAATAACTGTACACCAAGGAAGCCAGAAGGGAATGGGACACCTTTAAGGTGCTGAAAGAATCTTAATCCAGAATTCGATACCCTGTTTTAGGCAAGAAGGCAACTAGAAATTATCAGGTGAAATAAAACTGAAGGTTTCTTACCAGCAGAACTTTTTTTTAAAAAAAATGCTAAATAGGGTTCTTCAGGCTGCAGGGACATGATAATGACATGAAAAGGAAATTTATGACTTTGGACTGCTGACAAGCAACAGAAATGGTAACTATTTGGGTAAATTCAAGACTATATTCTCTCCCCAAGTTCTGTAAGGTATGTATCAATGTTTAAAGCAAAAAGAACAGTATTGTCTGGTGGGGTTTTCACTGCATGCAGGGATAAGTGTGTGGCTCCTGTAAGGCTCCTCGATGAGGGAACACGGAGGAACTGATAGAGCAGTCCAGCTTCTTCTGCATTTTATGTGAAACAGTGAAATGGGTGACAGATGGCAGTTCTCCAGATAGTCTGGGCCTGAGCCAGTCCACCTCTATGGCTCACAGTTATGAAGAATAACTGTAGAATGCACTGGATGCAACATCCTAAAATAAACAGGGAGGGAAGCTGAATGGAACAGTCTGGAACTTTTCTACTCCCTGCTAGAAATAGGATGTCCTGTGTCAGTGAATCATATGTCCCTAGGGTTGAAAACCCAAGAAAGGTTAATTTCTGAGGACTTTCAGTTGCAGTGCGAGTGGGGAAGTCACAGAGGAGATTTGATCCACTCTGGACAGCTTTCCTGAGCCCTGGAGGACTGGTTAGCAGCCAATCCTCAACTTTTGTTATCATTTGCTGCCTCTTTGTAGTAATACTTCTTCATGTAACTAACTTGTGTATGAGTGGGTTTTGTCTCACTAGACTCAAGCTGTTCATGCAGCATGCAGGGTCACGTCTGAGGAAACTGGTTTGTTGGCTAAGTGGGAGAAACAATAGCCCTTCTCATAACTGGCCCAGGTACAGATGCCAGCTTGGGGGTGCAGGAGTTGGACATGCAGCTGGAAAATATATGACAAAAAAAAAAGAACCGTAAATGGGACATAGACACAAATGTACATGGATGTGAACTGGCTGCATGGATTGAGACAGAAAAAAATGTGAAAACAGGGATCTTGGTACAGGATTCCCTGGTTAACAGGCATTGATGTGACGGCTCATTCATGGAAGGCTTGGGACGTAAGGAGTCCTCTGTCTGAGAGGAAAGAAAAGAGAAGTTCATGACTAATGGTCCTGGGGACATCTGAGGGAAACAAAAGGAGGACAGGAGGACAGGAGGACAGGAGGAGGAGGACAGCTGGTGTGTCTGCTTGATAAAGGCACTAAGACCCAAATGTCTCAGGTTCAACAGGACAGTTAAAGATGAGATCAAAGTTTTCGGACTGCCTGGGGTTTAGCTCAGTGGTGTAAGCGCCTGCCTGGAAGGCACGAGGTTGTGAGTTCGATCCCCAGTACCAAGAAAAAAAAAAAGATGCCGGAGGCAAAGTTTGCAGACTCCCATGGTAATCCAATGACCTTCTACTCCTATCAAAATCAAAGGGAAAAGTAAAAAGTTCAGACTTAGCCAGGGTTCTTGGATATGGGGGAACTACATGGCAATATTTCCTGGTCCCTTCAAGGGAAAAGTTAAACAGATGGCAATAGGAGGCTTGTGGACAACACAGTGACCTCTAGTGCTTCTCTATTTATCTGCCTCTGTGTGGGTCCTTTTGGCCACTGGGTACATTACAGACATTGGAATTTTGGCTGCTTGTGTTACCCCTGTCTGAAGACTATACCCTTCACAGCTGAGACTCTGTCCCATAATACTGGCATGGCCACTCCTGGCTGTACCTAGTTACCCAAGTCCTAATGGGCTGCTTAACAAAAGTGGTTCTGCACACTGAACAGAGAGCAGGACATAACTGTGTTAATGCAAGACAATGCAGGTGAAAATATTGCCAACAATCCTGTGTAAATGTAGCAGACATGTTTAGCTAGTCCAAAAGCTCTCATTTGGAGACCAATAATGGACTACTGCAGGCTAAATGCCAAGGTCATCTGGGTGGAAAGCCAAAGAAATATCCTGGATATGCTCAAATAAAAATAGTTGGGCCTGATTGCACCTAATAAAAAGGGAGTTGGAGAGCTGCTAGGAGGTATCTTTAAGTAATGGAGACAGCATGTACCCACCCTGGGTATCTTTTTGGTCCTCTTAGCCAAGGTAACCAGCAATACCACTGACTTTAAATGGGGCCCTCTGCAACAGCAAATCTTGGAAGCCATTCAGTAATTTTGGTTCAGTCACTGCTTTTAGTACCATAGAATCTGCTACCCTGATGGAATCACAGTCATTCAAATCTTCTATGTATGTGATTAGAGAGTGCGTGTCTTACTTTTCTCATTGCTGAGACAAAATATTCAACACCCAAAGTTAAAGGAAGAAAGGCTTCTTTCAGCTCACAGTTTATGGAGGTTTCAGTTCACAGTCAGTTGGCTCCAAGGATAGGATGGAAGAGAGGTATCACAGAGGTGAAACAGCTCACGGTGGGACAGACAGATGTCAGGGAAGCAGCAGCAGCCTGCCTCCTTTTATCCCTCCCAGGCTATCTGCTTTTTGGGTGGTGCCATCCACATCCACACCCATTATATACACCCACAACTATGCTTAACCAATCAGTGGGCTAATTTAGTAATCAGGCACCCTTAGTAACAGCATCATGCCATTAATCCAAGCATCCCATACCCTAGATACAGCTACCTCTGAAAAGCCCCACCTATGACCATATGAGGCTTTGGGGGGCATCTAGACACAAGCCACAACAGTATGACAATAAAAAAAAAAAAAACTACCATGGGTTTGTGTTAGCCTCCTGGATTTCGGACATTTACATTACCTGAGACAGCTACCAGATATACTTCTTTAATGGGCAGTTCTTTGCTTGCTGCTGGGCTTTGCATCCTATGGCCACAGTGCCAAGCAGAACACTACAATGTGAACATCTCCTTAGTACTTAAGTGCTTGCAAACTCCAGCAATAAATTGGATAGGCTGAACAGAGTTGAGTTATTAAATAAAACTAATTATTAAATAAAATTAAGATCAGGCCCAGCTGGTATTCCAAGGGATTAATAGGTTCCATAAACAAATAGCTAGCTAAACAATGTCTTCTCCTTGGACTATGTGATGCTCAACAGTCAAAAATATGCCTGCTGATGGTATGGTGTGGTTTACTGATAGCTCTGCAAGCTAAAAGCTGATGGAGTATATAGGTTAGAACTGCCATTGGTCAGTGGATCTTTTGACTGAGAATGGAAATGAATGTTCTGCCCAACAGGCCAAATGACATATAGTAGTGATGGACTATTTGGCCACCTCTACCACCATATCTAGCTATATTTTCTTTTTAAAATTTTTATTAATACTTTTAGAATGCATGATGATTACATGGGAAGGTGGTACATGTATATAAAACATATCTTAATACTTTTTACATCCCCTTCTCCACCCCTCCTTCCCTCTTCCCTCCATCTCTTGGTCCTCTTGCCATTTGCAAAAGATTTATCTCCCAGTTTCCTACTATCTATCTTTTATTTTGATCTTCATTTATACTTTGAGTTTTTCACGTAAGGGAAACAGTGTGATATTTCAGCTTGAACACCTGATTTATTTCACTGAACATTATGGTTTTAAGATGCATTCATTGTCCTAAATATGATTTAAATTTATCCTTCTTTATAGTATAAGTAGTATTGCATTGTGTACAAACACTACATTTTTTTTACCTGTTGAGAGACATACTGGCCAAGATTTAGCTATTATGAGTTGTGCTGCTATAAACATAGGCATACATGTATCACTGTAGCTTGATGTCTTTAATTCTTTCAGGAAAATACTTAGAAAAGATATAGGTGGCTCAAATAGAATTTCTATTTTTAGTTTTTGAGGAATCTCCATACTGATTTGATAGTGGCTATAAACTATTATGTTCCCATCAACAGTGTAGAAGGGTTCCTTTTCCCACACACTCTCACCAGCATTTGTTATTATTTGATATCTTGAGGATAGCCATTCTTTCTGGAGCAAGATGAAATTTAAGTGGTTTGCTAATTTGCACTTCTGTAATGGCCAGAGATGTTGAACATTTTTTAATGTACTTATTGGCCATTTGTACATCTTCTGTGAAATGCCTATTCATTTGCCTTGCCCACTTTTTGATTGAGTCTCTTCGTTTTTTTGGGGGGGGGGTTCTAATATATATTCTAGTTATTAGTTCTCTATCTAAGGTGTAGCTGGTAAATTTTTTTCCCATTCTCTAGGTTATATACTCACTCTGTTAGTTGTTTCCTTTGCTGCGCAGAAGCTTCTGGACTTGATATGATCCCATTTGCTGATTCTTGATGTTATTTCTTATATACCTGAGGTTCTGTTCAGAAAGTCTTTGCATACACTTATGACTCCAAAAGTTTTACCTATTTTATCTTCCAAAAGATTAAATGTTTCTGTTTTTAATGCATTGATCTTTTATCTATTCTGACTTGACTTTAGTATGTGGCAAGAGATACGAATCTAGATTCAATCTTCAGCACACGGATAGCCAATTTTCCCAGCACCATTTATTAACAAGGTGATCTTTCCTCCAGCATGTTTTTGGCCCCTTTGTCTAAGATCAGATAGATGGATGTGCTTGAGGTTGCTTCTGCATTCTCTGTTCTGTTCCACTGATCCATATGTCTGTTTTTGTGTTCGTACCATGCTGTTTTTAATCACTGTTGCTTTGTAATACAATTTCAAATCTGGGATTATGATGCACCCTGCTTTGCTCTTGTTGCCCAGGATTGCTTTTGTTATTCTGGGTTTCTTCTGGTTCCATATGAATTTTAGGATTGTTTCCTCTAATACTTTGAGGAATGAATGCTCTGGGTATTTTGCTTGAGATTGTGTTAAATCTATGTGTCAGTTTTGGAAATATGGTTATTTTGAGATTAATTATTTTGTCTATCCAGAAATAGGAGATATCTTCCTATTTACTGACATCCTCTTTGATCTCCTTTATCAGAGAAATGTAGTTTTGTTATAGTAGTCTTCACTTTCTTGGTTAGGTTAATTCCTAACTATTCAATTTTTCTTAATGTTAATGTGAATGGCATTGTGTTCTAATTTTTTTCTCAGTGTATGTACAGGAACATTATTGATTTTTGTGTGTTGATTTTCTGTTCTGCTACATTTTTGAATTTGATTATTCATTCTAGTAATTTTTGGTGGAATTTTTTGGGTTTTTTATATAAAGGATTATGTCATCTACAAGTAACTTCTTTCTTTCCTATTCCTTTCCTTCCTTTCCTTTCCTTTTATTTTTTTCTCATGCATGATCGCACTAATGATTTGAGAACCACATTGAACAGAAGTAGTGCTAGTGGATATCCTTATCTTATACTTGCTTTTTAGAGGGAAACCTTTCAGGGTCCCCCTATTTAATATGATGTTGGCAGTAGGTTTGTCATAAATGCTTTTAGCATATTGAGATAAAGTCCTTTTACACCTGTTTTCTTCAGTTTTTTTTAAAGCATCAATGTTGGTTTGTTTTTCAAGGACTTTTTCAGTATAAATTGAGATGATCCTGTGATTTTTTATCCTTTGATTCTACTTAAGTGGTATATTACATTTATTGATCCATCCTTGGATTGTGGGGATGAAGCATATTTGGTTATTTTGTATGATCATTTTGATGACTTGTTGATTTGCTGGTTAGTATCTTGCTGAGAAGTTTTTCATCTATGTTTATTAAAAAACTGACCTGCAGTTTTCTATTTTAGTTGAGTATTTGTCTAGTTTTAGAATCAGGGTAATGCTAGCTTCAGGATAAATTTGGAAGTACTCTTCCCCTTTCAGTTTCATTAAAAAATTTAAGGAATATTGGTGTTGTATCTTCCCTGAAGTTCTTGTAAATTCAGTGGTAAATCCATTGGGTCCTGGCCTTCTCTTAGTTGGTAGGTTTTTTTTTTTTTATTACTCCTTCAATTTCATTGCCTGTTTTTGAATTTTCAGGGCTTTCATATAGGCTTGGTTCAGTTTTCATAATTCGTATGTATCTAGGAGTCTATTCATTTCTTTTGGATTCTTCAATTTGTTGATGGATAGATTTTAAAGCTGTTACTGATAATCTTCTGAATTTTGGTGGTGTCCAGTGTGACTTCACCTTTTTCATTCCTAGTAACGCTGACGTAAGTCTTTCCTTCCCTTTTTTGATAAGACTGCCTAAGAGGCTATTTGGTTTATTTTTGTCAAAGAATTCACTCTTCCAGTCATTGATTCTTTATATTTTGTTAGTCTGAATTGCTAGTCTGAATTTCCACTCTAACATTTATAGTTTACTTCTTTGTACTAGGTTTGGATTTTTTTTTTCTAGTATCTTCCAGTTTATCATTAGATTATTTATTTGAGCATGTTCTTTTTTCAAACGGGTGCATCACAGCAATAAACTTCCCTTCTAAAGTTGCTTTCATTCTGTCCAGTAACTTCTGTTAAGTTGTACTGGCATTACTATTTGACTCTAGGAATTGTTTAATTTGTTTCTTGATTTCTTCTTTGACCCACTGAGTGTTCAGAAGTGTATCATTTGATTCCAGGTGTTTTGATTCTACGGTTTGTTTCGCAACTGACTTCCAGTTTCAGTGTGCCATAATTTGATAGCATAAATGGGATAATATTATTTCTTTTTGATTTATTTAAGCAGGATTTATTTACTTATTTATTTATTTTTTTTATTTTTTGAGATCGGGTCTTGCTATATGGCCAGCAACAATCCTCCTGGGCCGGCCTCCCAAATGCTGGGATTATAGGCATGTGCCACCATGTCTGGTTTAAGCATGACTGATGGGCTAATATTTGGATTAATATTTTGGTCTGCTTCCAAAAAGAATTTGTATTCTGTTGTAGGGTATAATACTCTTTAGATACTTGTTACATGGTTCAGCTGATATTTCTTTGATAATTTTTTATTTAGTTGATCTGTCTGTGAAAGTAAGGTGTTATGGTCCCCCACTATGCTATGTTGGTGTTTATTTGATCTTTTATAACCATTAGTATTTGTTTTATGAACTGGGTTGGGCTGGTATTCAGTGTGTATCTATTTACAACTGATGTTGAAATGTTCCCTTAACTAATGTATTATCTCTTCCTGTTGAATTGTTCCCTTAACTAATATGTAGTGACCTTCTTTGATCAGTTTAGCTAGAAGTATATTTTGTCTGAGAATAAAGTTGCTACCCCTGTATGCTGTCAGAGTCCTGGTGCATGGGATATTGCTTTCTATCCTTTGATTTGTAGTCTATGAATTTTTTTGGATTAGATGAATCTCCTGAATGCAACAAACTGTTGAGTTTTTCTTTTTTTTTGAATCCGATTTACCAGTCTAGGTCTTTTCATTGGTGACTTAAGGCCATTTACATTGATAGCTATTACTGAAAGGTACTCAGTTATTCTAATCATTGCATTCTTCTTCTCAACTCCTTTATTTCTTCATTTTTGTCTAACTACTCATCTTGTTTGATGTATTCATTCCATCTGACTTTTGTCTTTGTTAAATGCTGTCTCTCTTTAGGAAATTCTTGAGTAGTTTTTAGAATGCTGGTTTGGTGTTCAAGAATTTCTTTTAAGTTTTTTTGTCATGGAATTTCCTTGCTTCTCTATTGAATTTTTTTTTTTTTTTTTTTTTGCGGTACCGGGGATTGAACTCACAACCTCACACCTGCCAGGGCAGGCGCTTAAGCCACTGAGCCAAACTCCTGGCCCTGATTTTTTGAGGCAGGGTTGCACTATGTAGTTCAGGCTGGCCTTGCGCTTGCACTGTAGCCCAAGCCGCCTTGAACTCACAACGCTCCTCCTACCTCAGCCTCCAGAGTGCTGGGATTAAAGGCGTGCGCCACCACACCCAGCTCTCTATTGATTTTGAAAGAATTTTGCAGGATATATTAGTTGAAAGTTGCTTCCATTTGGGGGCTTGAAATACTTCACTCCAATCTCTCCTGGCTTTCAAAGTTTATGATGAGAATTCTGTTGTAATCCTAGAGCGTTTACTTTTGTAAGTGATTTTTTTTTTTCTCTGACAACCTTTAAGATTCTGTGCTTGTGTGGAATTTCTGAAATTTTGACTATGATGCGTCATGCAGAGTTTCTTTTTTCATCATAATTTTTGGCATTTTGTAAGCTTCACTTACCTGTATGTTGGATTATTTCCCCATATTTGGAAAGTTTTCTGCTATGATTTCTGTAAGCAGATTTCTTACTGCCTTCTAATTTCTCTTTAATGCCAATTAGCCTTAGGTTAGTCTTCTTAGCATCATCTAGTAGCTGTTGGATGAAGTTTCTTTGCTCTATTGTTATTTTTAAGGTATCTTTGAGTATCTCTTCGTGTGTTTATATTCTGTCCTTGAGGTCTGAGACTCCTCACATTAGTCATTTCTGCTGTTCATATATATATATCTTGTTTTCTTTTCTTTTCTTTTTTTTTTTTTGTGGTACCTGGGCTCG